>QVTF01004492.1:5000-30718 GCA_003573665.1 Oxygymnocypris stewartii | reverse complement strand
ACACACACACACATACACGCTCTCTCACACAAGCACACTCACTCTCTCTCTCTCACACACAAAACACACCACACACACTCTCTCTCTCTCACGCACACACACACACACACACTTTCTCTCTCTCACACACACACTCTCTCTCACACACACACAACACACACACACACACACACACACACACACACACACACACACACACACAACACACACACACACACATATAATGCAGATGATTAATCATCAATACTTCATCAATATTTGTGATAACGTAAATGTAATTAAATATTAAACTAAGTATAATTTAACTATAATTGTATATATTAAATACATATAATTATACTACTGTTTTAGGCAAGTTAATATCAATATATTAAAAACTAAATGTAATATAATAACTCAATCAATAATTATTCATCAATATTATTATTAAATAATATAATTATACATGCTATAAATATTAATAAGTGTATAATTATTTATGTAATATACTATACATATTACTATATAATATTATACATTATATTTCTATTAATATCAGATTAATTACACACGATATAAAAAATTAACTCATTAATTATTCATCTATATTTTATTCAAAATTATAATATATTAATGTTAAACGTGTATATTTATTTATTTATTATGTAGTATAAAAATTACATTAGACTAGATTATTATTATTATTATACATTTATTTGTTTAATTTATATTATAGCAATATTAATATAACTATACACATTGCTATATAAAAAAATGCACAATAAATCACTCAATTTTTATGAATCTATATTTTCCTATAAAGCTGTTTTGAAATGACACACTATTGACTCACACGGTTCTCTCTTCTCTCCTCATGTCTCAGGCTAAGAGCCATTGGCTGGGTCCCGATACTCGAAAGAGGGTCCCATCAGTAACGACATCCGGCGCACAAACGTCCCGGACATCCGCGTGGGGTATCGATATGAGACTATGTGTGAAGAGCTGCACCTGATCACGCAAGCCGTCCGAACACAGGACCTGGACAGAATCGATGAGGAGGACGGGCTGTCGTTGACATCCAGCCAATCAACACGCTAGAAACAAGCCCTGACCCCATCCATACTGACCTGTCCAATCATCACGCTAGAGACTAGCCATGACCCTGCCCACACTGACCTATCCAATCAGGACACTAGAGACGAAACATGACCCCGCCCACACTCCGTTTGTCCAATCAGAAAGCTATCTATAGATGAGCCCTGACCCACCTGTCCAATCAGCACACTCAAAACAAGTCCTGACCTTGCCCACACTGACCTGTACAATCAGGACACCAGAAATTAACCCTGACCCCGCCCACACTGACCTGACCAATCAGGAAGCTGTAGATGAGCCCTGACCCTGCCTGTCCAATCAGCACACTCAAAACAAGTCCTGACCTTGCCCACACTGACCTGTCCAATCAGGACACCAGAAATTAACCCTGACCCCGCCCACACTAACCTATCCAATAAGGACACTAGAGATGAAACATGACCCCGCCCACACTGACCTGTCCAATCAGGATGCTATCTATAGATGAGTCCTGACCCTGCCTGTCCAATCAGCACGCTCAAGACAAGCCCTGACCTTGCCCACACTGACCTGTACAATCAGGACACCAGAAATGAACCCTGACCTTGCCCACACTGACCTGAGCAATCAGAACACCAGAAATTAACGCTGACCCCCCCACACCCCGCCTGTCCAATCAGCACGCTCAAGACAAGCCCTGACCTTGCCCACACTGACCTGAGCAATCAGATCACCAGAAATTAACTCTGGCCCTGCCCACACTGAACACGTACCCCGCTCACACCCCACCTGTCCAATTAGCATTTTAGAGACTAGCCCTGACCCCGCCCACACTGACCTGTCCAATCAGGAAGCTATAGACGAGCCCTGATCCGTCTGTCCAATCAGCACGCTCAAGACAAGCCCTGACCTTGCCCACACTGACTGTCCAATCAGAACACCAGAAATTAACCCTGACCCCGCCCACACTGAACACGGATGAACTATAGATGAACATGGACCCCGCCCACACCCACCTGTCAATCAGCACGCTAGAGACTAGCCCTGACCCCGCCCACACTGACTGTCAATCAGGAAGCTATAGACGAGCCCTGACCCGTTTGTCCAATATGCTAGAGACGAGCCCTGGCCCTGCCCACACTAACCTGTCCAATCAGCACTAGAGACTACGTGAACCCGCCCACACTGCCTGTCCAATCAGGCTAGAGACTAGCCCTGACCCGCCCACACTGACCTGTCAATCAGGACACTAGAGATGAACCTGACCCCGCCCTCACCCTGCCTGTCCAATCAGCACGCTAGAGACGGACCAAAGCCACATTCCCTCCATTCCTCTCATTTCACTGCATGTTTAGAGACGTTTCAGCTATGCATCGCTATTATAACGACGTATACCTCCTTCATGACGTCACGCTCCCGCACGTGCCTTTTTAGAGACTTTTATTTTGAAGGTTTAATTTCAGGCGTCTGTGATAACACCACACTTGACTATAATAATAATAATACACAATATTTATTAACTTAAATCTAATTAAACCTAAACAAAAGTTTTTTGTTTTAATTAAATACAATACTATACTAAATTACTGTTAAAAAATAAATATAATTATTTAACTAAGTATAATAATAACATCAACACTGAAAAAAATTATAATTATACATATTAATACAATATATATTTGTATTAACTCATTTATATTTTGCTTAAAATGTATGTGTTAAAAACAAATAATTATATTATACTACACTATATTATAATTTTTATAACACACACTTAGATTAATATTATCCCCCATATGCCTTTTAATTTAGCTGCTTTTATGTTGAAGGTTATTGTGAATGTCTTTCAGTCTTTCGTTCTATATCATGTATTTTTCTCGTCATTTTGAAGGATTTACGTTATCTGACCGTTCAGAACTGAATGTCCTCCAGTCCTGCAGGAGGCGCCATTGAGCCAAAACCTATTCTTTCTAATCTTAAACCTCACCGAAACCTCCCGTTTCTGGGATGTTACTAGGTAGCTTACAAAGAAAACATATATTTTAACGCTCTACATTTCCTTTAGTTTTGAGTTTGTCGCGTTTTCCGTTCCAGCATGTGTTCGGTAGTTTCAGTCGAACGTTAAACTGACTGTTAATCGCCACACATTATTATGAAACTGAACTAAATAAATCACACAAAATGTGACTCAAAAAAGCATGATTTATAGAAATTAGCACATTAAACCAGAGCAAGGCATGACGCACAACACGCTAGAAAGCAAACGATCATGAATAGCATTTCGAATATATCTATTTTTTGTGAGAATGAGTGTTTTGTTGATTTTAATAAAGCATGTGTGTTTAATCTCATCTGGGTTTTTGTGCATTTTTTAATAAAAAATAACAGTATCAAAATGTGAAAAGTCAAAACCAGCATTTTTAGCCAGATATATGCATACACACTTTTCAAAAATGCAAGTTTATAGTGAAATAACGAAAATTTGCCAATGTTTTTACAACCTTAAAATACGTGTCATTTATTTTTCTGATTTTCTACTATTAATTTTTTAAGAGATATAAAAATGTCAAATGTTAAGGTCATTTGACTCAGGTAGAGTATGTATGGAATATCATTAGTGTCAAAAACACTTTCTGCTAAATTATCTATGAAGTTAAAGTAGTGTCAAAACACTTTTGTAAAACATATTTAGCCTTTCCCATATCTCACACACTTTTGGACTGAACTTTGTTGATAAGCATTAATACATATGCGTATTAACAAACATAGCAGCATGAAAACTGATCACTTTTCATATGCAAGTAACATGAATTTATTTTAAAAATCCAGAGGAATATTTATGTTGTTTTGTTGGAAATAAATATGTAGGTTTCATAAATATGGACAGTTTTTGAGCCATCATGAGTTGTGAATTTATTTATTTATTTCATTGGGTTAATACTGATAATTATCACATTATATGTTCTTATAAATTTCATACAGTGATATTTCTCATCAATATAGACAAAATATAAATATGGTTCATTATGTGTGTGTTCATTTATGTCAAAGAATCAACTTTTGAATTAATAAAAAGGTGGTAAATGCAGGAATAACATTCATTCAAGATGCAATACAGTTTTAGCTGAGAAATATTAAGTTAAGGCTCTTTTATAAAATAACGAATGTGTAATATCATACAGGTTTGGTTATTTAGTGACATTTTCTTCCGCGTCCGGTTGTGGCTCAGATCATCGTCCTCACTTCACTGCCGTCTGGAGAGAGAGTGAGGATGAGGTCAGCGTGACATCACGCTCATGTGATGATGATGATGATGATGTCATACTCACCGCGAGGGCTGATTTGATGTTCTGCAGCTGGTAGAAGACGCGGCCGCCCTCATCCGGACAGACGGTCTGAGTTCGTCTCGTGTCATTCCCAGCAGCATCGAGCCGCTGACGCCTCCTAAACAGCGCACCGTACTGACAAACACAGGGGTGCTTGTTAACACCCATATCCCACAATGCAATGCATTATCCCACAATGCAACATATTAGAATCTTCTGTTTTGACATGATTGGATCGAATGAAAAAGTGAAACGTTTTAAAATATTAATTATAGACAAATACAATGACAATATAATGTTGCATTTTTATTTTTATATTTATATATATTTTAATTTGAACTGATGAATATTGGGTTTTATAATAAAGCAATTTGCGCTGAAAGAGAATCTAAAACAAACAAGACAAAGATTATATAAATTAAAATTATATAATTAGAAATTATGATTTTAAATATAAAACTGAACTGAAATAAACATTAAAAAACTAAATATATTAATACATGAAAGTAGTAGATGTTATATTTACACATTTAAATAATATTACACAATCAGAATTATATACAGTAATATTAATATATTAAACATTAATATAAAATTGATACTTCATGCAACAATAATTCAATATACAATAAAGCTTATTTGAAATGCTGCATAAAAAGCTATTGATTAACATGATTTAATAATAAATTATGAACTTAAATCTAATTGAATGTAAAGCTTACTAGTTTTTTTTATAAAAATAATATATTAATATATTACAAAACAAGCATCCATATTACTATACACACTGTATTTTAATAATAATGTTAAAATATAATTAATTCATTATACATAATACTACATTAAAATGTCTAAATATATAATTACAATATTTATTCATTAATATAATTAATCAGTATTTTCCCCACATCTTTAAGCACTAATATTCTTTTGAAATTATGCATAAAACGATACGGACTCCCAAAAAGTGACATTTCACACATAATTGATTAGATATGCAAATTAACTATTTCTAAATTAACTGTAACTGTAAACATGAATATTAGGTCACTAAATTAACATGCTGCATTAGGATTTTTGTTTTGTTTTGCATACATACCGCATTCTATTAATTCTAATAACTATAATTATGATCATTATAATAATTTCTGTAAACGATGCATGAAACTCTATTGACTCAGACTGACAAACACAACATTGTTAAGCAGAATAAAATATGAGAATGCAACTGAATTAAACATGCAACACAATAATGTGACGAGCTGGCTGTGTTACAGTGCATGGTGCGGCTTTGCTCACATCTTGCTGAAGCCCTTGTGCTCCAGCCAGGCGCGTACCTCCTCGGGTCGGGACTTCCGGGTGAGTGTGGGCACAGACGGGGTTTCCTGCGGGACAGGAGGAGGAGCTCGTGATTGTGATTATCAGATGTACAGGTGAACATGACTGATATACGTACAGGTTTGTCCTGCTGCTGCGGAGGCTGGAGCATGTTGTTTGGGACGTGACCAATCTGGCCTTTTTCATTCTTCACCTTCCACCACTGCTTAGACATGTCCAACAGCTACACACACACACACGCACGCACGCACGCACGCACGCACGCACGCACGCACACACACACACACACACACACACACACACACACACACACACACACACACACACACATGGTTAGAAACACACTCCACACCAGTGACATTAAAGCCTGTTCCTGTACATGGAGTCTGGAAGGGGCTGCCGGGGGCCACAGAAACATATATATACACATTTTTATACATGAATATTACACACTACCAGTCAAGGGATTTGAACAGTAAGATATTTTATGTTTTTCAAGCAATCATCTTCTGCTCACCAAGACTGAGTTAATTTAATCCAAAATACAGCAAAAACAGTCAAATTCTGAAATAGTTTGTACTATTTGTTTTCTATTTTTATATATTTTAAAACGTAATTTATTTATGTGATCAAAGATGAAATTTTAGCATCATTACTCCAGTCACATGATCCTTCAGAAATCATTCTAATATTCTGTTTTGCTGCTCAAAAAACATTTATAATAATAATAATAATAATAATAATAATTAATATTACTATGTTGAAAACAGCTGAACATTTTTTTTCAGGCTTCTTTGATGAATAGAAATTTCAGGAAAAGAGCATTTATCTGAAATAGAAATATTTTGAAATATTATAAATGTCTTTATCACTTTTTATCAATTTAAAGCATCCTTGGTTTAATATATTATTAATTTCTATAATTACACCTCCCCCTTTTTATAATAATAATATACACACACACACACACACACACTGACTCTAAGCTTTTGAATGATAGTGTATAATGTTACAAAAGCTTTTTATTTCAGACAAATGCTGATCTTTGGATCTTTCTATTCATCAAAGAATCCTGAAAAAAAGGACTCAACTCTTTTAAATATAATAATAATAATAATAATAATAATAATAATAGTAAATTATTGAGCAGCAAACCAGTATATTATTATATTTCTGAAGATCATGTGATGCTGAAGACTGGAGTAATGATGCAGAAAATTCAGCTGCGCATCACAGAAATAAATTAAATTTTACAATACATTCAATGGAAAACAGTAGTATACAGTAGAAAAACAGTAATATTTCAGAATTGTACTGTTTTTGCTGTACTTTGGATCAAATAAATGCAGGCTTGGTGAGCAGAAGAGACTTCTTTAAAAACATTATAAATCTTATTGTTCAAACACTTTTGATTAGTTGTCTAAACACACATTTTATCTCTCCGATACACATTACGTAAATCCTTTTTCATTGAGTTCATAAACTCAAACGGAGTCTGTATCAGGTCTGATGTGTGTTTTGTGTCTCACCTGTAGTTGTTCACCTTTACTGATGGAAAGCTCTCGTGGGTTTCGTGCTGTGAAATCAAACACAGCTTTCATGAAGCTCGCCGGTAACTCCTCTAAACTGCAAACACACACACAGTGTCACACATTCGCTGTACGGCAGCACATCTCACATGTCTTGTGTGTATCTTATATCTGTACCTGTCCTCAGGCTCCGGCGGCAGTCTGTTGCTCTACACAAACAAACAGAGAGCATTAAAATAGCTGAACGACAGGATGATCATGTGATCGTGTGCCCGGTGTGTTCGTACCATTTGTTGTGTCACAGGCGCTCGAGCTGGTTCTTGCTTGCTTGTGTTGGCGTTCGTGTTTGTGACACTCGGCTCTGGGTTTTCTGATGGCTGGCGGCTCCCATCCGTCATCAAACACAGGTGTGAATGTGGGAATGTCATCATCATCCTCCGGCCACATAGTGCTTCATCACACAAACACACACACAATGTCAAACCTTATGATAAATCGCTTTAGATGAAAGCATCTGCCAAATTAATAAATGTAAATGTAAAACTACACATGAGTCTGAGTGTGTGTGTGTGTGTGTGTGTGTGTCTGTGTGAGTCTGAGTGAGTCTGAGTGAGTCTGAGTGTGTTTGTGTCAGTGTGTTTGTGTGAGTGAGTCTGAGTGTGTTTGTGTGAGTGAGTATGAGTGTGTTTGTGTGAGGGAGTCTGAGTGTGTTGTTTGTGTGAGTGAGTCTGAGTGTGTGTTGTGTGAGTGAGTCTGGTGTTTGTGTGAGTTGAGTGCCTGAGTGTGTGTTTGTGTGAGTGAGTCTGAGTGTGTGTTTGTGTGAGTGAGTCTGAGTGTGTGTTTGTGTGAGTGAGTCTGGGTGTTTGTGTGAGTGAGTCTGGGTGTGTTGTGTGAGTGAGTCTGAGTGTGTTTGTGTCAGCGTGTTTGTGTGAATGAGTCAGAGTGTGTTTGTGTGAGTGAGTCTTAGTGTGTTTGTGTGAGTGAGTATGAGTGTGTTTGTGTGAGGGAGTCTGAGTGTGTGTTTGGGTGAGTGAGTCTGAGTGTGTTTATGTGAGTGAGTCTGAGTGTGTGTTTGTGTGAGTGAGTCTGAGTGTGTGTTTGTGTGAGTGAGTCTGAGTGTGTGTTTGTGTGAGTGAGTCTGGGTGTGTTTGTGTGAGTGAGAGTCTGGGTCTGTTTTGTGAGTGAGTCTGAGTGTGTTTGTGTGTCAGCGTGTTTGTGTGAATGAGTCAGAGTGGTGTTTGTGTGAGTGAGTCTTAGTGTGTTTGTGTGAGTGAGTCTGAGTGTGGAAGTGAGTGGAGGTGGTTTGTGGGAGGGAGTATGAGTGTGGTTTGTTTGTGTGAGGAGTATGAGTGTGTGTTTGTGTGGGAGTGAGGAGTGTGTTTGTGTGAGTGAGTGAGTGTGTGATGTGAGTGAGTCTGAGTGTGTGGTTGGTGAGTGAGTCTGAGTGTGTTGTGTGAGGAGTATGAGTGTGTTTGTGTGAGGAGTCTGAGTGTGTTGTGTGAGTGAGTCTGAGTGTGTGTGAGTGAGTCTGAGTGTTTTGTGTGAGTGAGTATGAGTGTGTTTGTGTGAGTGAGTATGAGTGTTTGTGTGAGGAGTCTGAGGTGTTTGTGTGAGTGAGTATGAGTGTGTTTGTGTGAGGGAGTCTGAGTGTGTTTGTTTGTGTGAGTGAGTCTGAGTGTGTTTGTGTGAGTGAGTCTGAGTGTGTTTTGTGAGTGAGTCTGAGTGTGTTTGTGAGTGAGTCTGAGTGTGTTTGTGTGAGGAGTATGAGTGTTTGTGTGAGGGAGTCTGAGTGTGTTTGTGTGAGTGAGTATGAGTGTGTTTGTGTGAGGAGTCTGAGTGTGTTTGTGTGAGTGAGTCTGAGTGTGTTTGTGTGAGTGAGTATGAGTGTGTTTGTGTGAGGAGTCTGAGTGTGTTTGTTTGTGTGAGTGAGTCTGAGTGTGTGTTTGTGTGAGTGAGTCTGAGTGTGTGTTTGTGTGAGTGAGTCGGGTGTGTTTTGTGTGATGGAGTCTGAGTGTGTTTGTGTGAGTGAGTCTGAGTGTGTTTGTGTGAGTGAGTATGAGTGTGTTTGTGTGAGGGAGTCTGAGTGTGTTTGTTTGTGTGAGTGAGTCTGAGTGTGTGTTTGTGTGAGTGAGTATGAGTGTGTGTTTGTGTGAAGTGAGTCTGGGTGTGTGTTGTGTGAGTGAGTCTGAGTGTGTTTATGTGAGTGAGTCGGAGTGTGTTTGTGTCAGCGTGTTGTGTGAATGAGTCAGAGTGTGTTCGTGTGAGTGAGTCGGAGTGTATATTTGTGTGAGTGTGAAGTGTGTGCGTGTGCCATGTGAGTGTGTGCTTGTGTGTGTGTGAGAGAGTTGGAGTGTGTTTACCTGGGAATGTTCCAGGCATCTCCCAGCGACTGCCACAGATGATCCTCCTCCTGCGTCGCCTCCTCGCTCAGAAAAATCACAGTCTCAGGCTCAAAGAGAGGAGCCACGATAGACGGAGGGAGATCCTCATTACAGTGAAAAACAACCTACACACAAACACACACGTCAGATCAACACACACACACACACACACACACACACCACACACACACACACACACACACACACACACACACACACACACACACACACACACACACACACACACACAGACAAACAGATAGACAGACAGGCGTCTCACCAGATCCAGTATCGAGAACAGACAGTGAACGAGTTCAGCTGCGCTGGGATTATTAATCTTCCCCTGGAGGCTGCCCTGATGAGCACAGAGTGTTTGATATTGTTATTAAACCATAATATAATATTAATAACATATTTAATATACATTTATTTAATATACAGACATAAGTTCCATCATATCATATAAAATGAAACCGCACCAGCAGGTTAAAGGCCATCTTGATTTTCCTCAGACAGACGGAGAACTGCTCCTCTGACGGCATTCCCTTTACAGCTACAGCACACAGACACAAACACAAACACAAACACGTCACCAGAGCCTTCACCAGCTCATCTCATACACCCATACCGGTACTCTCGCTCACCCTTCTTCTTCTTCTTCTTCTTCTTCTTCTTGTCCATCTTGGGTGCAATGGCTGTCAGTCGGTCTGCGAAGACCTCGATGTCGCTAATGAGGTGATTCAGGATGTCCTGCACACAGACAAACGGTTATAATCTCTCATCTTTAAATCAGCACTGCGTTATTCTGTCATGAACTCTAGGGGTGTGCGATATTGACCAAAAATTTGATCTCAATATTTTCTGGGATTTTATCGATAACTATATTTAGACAAAATTTTGCTGATTAGCTGCAGTTGAACTGACTCCTAAAGTTTTAATATTCTTCATATTCTGTGTGATGGTCAATTCACATTGATATAAATTAAACGTTTTCAATAAGTTTAAACTGATTTTTACCTTTTATGGGCATTTTTACCTTTATAACGCCATTTGTTATAAAAGTGTGCATTATCTTTAGAGTCAAATTATTAAATTTAATCAGTCAATTAGAATAATAAGACATTTGGGCAAATTAAATCAGTATTAACAAAATTGATCTTTGCAATGCAGAGGAAACACAGAAGCTGTGTCTGAAGTGGTGTTTAGATGCGTTTACACGCTGTTTAATGCAGGACATGAATGCATTTAAACTGCCGTTACAAATGCAGAATTAATTTATTAAATATAAAACGTTAAAGACAAATATTTGAAATTATCTAAATAATGAAAAGATACTTTAAATGTGAAATTAAAACCAGCAGCAGGTGGCAGCAATTCACTGTTAATAAGTGAGTCATTGCGATTGAACCGAATCATTTAAACGGTTGATTCATTCAGGAACCAATCATCTTCATGTTACTCAGAGACGCTAAACTGCACTGTGGCTGTGTTTGGAATTATTTTTGTCGTCGAAATAGAGCTAAAACAAGCAATATGGTGTCTAATTAAGTCTCTTAATTAACTTCTTGATTATTGGACTGTTGTAAAAAAAAAAAATAATATCTCATTTGTAATCATGGTAATATTTGGAGACAAAAAACAGCACTCTTCGTGTGATATTGATTAACTATATGGAGTGGTATAAATACATACAGTTTCTGCCCCCATGTTTTGAATTTGTGATCATTTTAAATGTATTTTAATAGACAGAATTATGCAGCGAAAGAAATGCGCACTTGTCTAGATTTCATGTAATGTATGCGTGCACTCCGTAGGTGTGTTTTTGCAAAATACACAATATTAATCACAGACGATATATATATATCACACACCCCTAATCAACACTCACCACGTTCCTCTCCCTCTCTGTGTACTGCCGCGGAGGGGGCGGGTCTGGAATAAGGGGCGGTTCTTCTGTGTGAGGGGGTGAAGCCAGTACCTTCATGTAGGTGGAGTTATTTCTGGAGGCGGGAGGAGTCGGGACCGGACTCTCATCTGGGGAGCACAGACAAACAACTGGCTTTAGGTAGGAAAAGTGCATAATTTTTTATTAAATACTGTTTCTCTTGAAAGTGTGTCATGTTTTCCGTCGTATCACCGTAATCCGGAGCGGCCCAGGTTTCAGGAGGTTTCTGAGGTGGAGGAGATGCTTGTCGTGAGTTTCTCTGTGTGACGTTTCCTACAGCAGTCCTACAAATGTGAAAATCGACCACAAAACCAATAATTATTAAAAAAAATTGATTTTATTATGATAGGACAATATTTGGCTGAGATACAACTCAGAAAATCTGAAATTTGAGGATGCAAAAAAATCTAAATATTGAGAAAATCGCCTTTAAAGTTGTCCAAATGAAGTCCTTAGCAATGCATATTACTAATTAAAAGTTTTGATATATTTATGGCAAGACATTTACAAAATATCTTTATGGAACATGATTTTTACTTAATATCCTAATGATTTTTGGCATAAAATAAAAATGTACAATTTTAACCCATACAGTGTATTGTTGGCTATTGCTATGTTTCTACCCGTGACTTAAGACTGGTTTTGTGCTCCAGGGTCAGATATCACATCAGTGTGATATGTGAAGATGATTTCGGAGGAGAAGAGCTGATGTTCATCCTCTAACCTGCCGTTAGTCAGTCTGTGATCGTCTCTCTTGTTCTGCAGGAGCCGCTCCAGGTCTTTCTTCAGATAGTCGGCCTGAAGAACACATGAAAACCACAGAAGCGGTTTACTGCGAGAAGCGCTGAGATGCTAGGCCCATCTGAACCCTAAACTCACCCTGAGAGACTCGCTCTGGAAGAGGAAGACGCTGACTGCACAACCGCTGCGCTCCTGGATGGAGACGGTCAGCAGAGAGTCGTAAACTTTCTCGTCTAGAACAGCCTTCAGATCCCGAACGCTGCTCAGCGGCCACGACTCCAACACCTCCTGAACACACAACAACATGATCATCTAGATCAGTGGTTCTTAAACTTTTTGCCGTGGCGTACCCTCCGGGGCATTCTTCTGAGTACCCCCCACTTAGACCGCAGTCACACCTTTGCCATGAAGGGACAACATGTGCCACCATAAATTGATTAACAGGTAAATTTTTTCACCTTTAGGCAATGTTTTTCAAGCCTTATTAATTGTATGTCATGTTTTATTTCATATTCTTACCACTCCTTTAAGTGTATTATTAATACAATAAATAAAGCAATAAATGATGACAAAATAAAGTGATGCTTGTAGATTTAAAACAAAAATCGCCAGTAGATGGCGGTAAGTCCCAGTCTTAATGAGCGAGGCGTCACGTCATTCATTCATTCATTCAGACAGGAAGCAAAAAGCTGTAGTTATGAATTTATTATTAATCACTGACTCTCTGAGTCATTCAAAGCCACAGATTCCTTCACTAACGAAACACAGCTATTGATTGGAGATGATCTCAGTTCTGTTGCAGATTTCATTGGAACTGTTAATATTTCATTGTAAATTATAACAAAGAACTTAGACAATATTGTTTTTAAAATATAGGCTACATTTTTAAATGTTCACGTAATATTACCTTTTTTGTTGAACTGTTATTTAAAATCATTGTCACATTTGCAATCGGGAAAATTGCATTCTTGCTTGTATTTTGAACATGAAAAAATAACTCTCAAAGAGTGTTTCTGTATCAACGACGGTTTCTTAATTCGATCTCAATGTAATCGTTTGACAGCACTAACATACTGTGTAATAAATTGTAATGCATTTCCTCTACAGTCGTAAGTGACTGAGATGCTGTCCTGACCTTGGTCTCGATGTCGGCGAGCAGCAGCGCTCCGTCCTGCACCTCCAGCAGGACGTCCTGACCCCACACTCGGCCCGTAGCGTCCAGATACTTCAGCCGCTCCAGACAGTCCTTCACGTCACACAGCTGCTGGCCGTCCAGCTCACAGGTGAACAGATGCTGCGGAGCACAGAGTCACAGATCAGAGCTCAGATGATGATGATGATGATGATGATGAAGAGTTAGTGATCCTCACCTCCACTCGGTGCTGGAACTGATGCATCTCTCTGTTGATGGAGTCGGCATATTCCTTCCTCTGATCTACAGAAAACACACGTTGACTATATCACTGAGCTCATCCCACAGACTTTTTAGTTACAGTAAATATAGTCTTGCGTATCCAGGCCTTCAGACTGACAACTGAAGCCCCGTTCACACTAGTCTCAGCCTCAGACGTCACGCCCACGGACCGTTGGCTAAACGTCTGATGCATATGGCACACTTATCTGGAAACACTTCAGGAGGGTCGAAGTCGTCGTCGGATTGGTTGAATTATACGGGATTTCCAGGAGACGTGTGTGTCGCGTTCTTTAACGTTCCGGCTGGAAACAAAGATGCCGTGGCGCCAAACTCCCTCGCGAAAGAAGAAAGCAGCTGTGTTTACAAATGTGATGGCGAATGCTTATCAGAGTAGATTGAAAGCTGGATTTCCAAAATTATGTAAAATAGTTAAAGTTCGCGCCATAGAATCTTTAAAATATGTCAGAGAGTTTCACACACCAGTCTGTTATTGTGGCGACATTTCCACGCCACTAAACGTGATGCTAAACAAAACGAACTGTAATTGGTTGTTTGACATGTCGCTCAAACGGCCTCATGGGCGGGCCTTGACCAATGAATGCAGACATATATTCCAGACCTTCAGCCATCAGTCCGAAGGTCTGGCTACGTGAGACTACGTTCACACTCCCGAAAGTCGCTCTTCATTTGCATAAAGTTTAATGATTCTGAACTTTGTTTGTGTTGCTGGACACGCCCCGTCTGGTCGCTGTCGCCAGAAATCGCAAGCTCTCCATTGAAATGAATGGGATCGTGTCACTTTGTCGCTGCGTGTCGCTTGTAGTGTGAACGCCGCTTTAATGTCTGCCATCTATGGTAGCATTAATTGGCCAAGGCCCGCCCTTTACGTTTGTCATCACAGTGGTAAACTCAACGGCGTTCTTCCTTAGTGAGGGGTTTGGCGCCATGATATCTTTGTTTCCAGGCGGAACGTTAAAGAACACGACACACAAGTCTCCCGGAAATCCTGTAAAATTCAACCAATCAGACGACGACTTCGAAACTCCTGAAGTGTTTCTACTTTTGTGTGTCATATGCATCAGACGTTCAGCCAGCGGTCCGTCTGAGGCTGAGACTACAGTACATGCAACTAGTTACTCCCCAATACTGCCAAACACCAGGTAATGTCACATTAACACCGACTACCACATAACTTTCTCTATCGCAAACCCATAATGACAGCAAATAAAAATCACACACTTTTAAATTTAACATCAAAAACCCACACAAACATGCAAAAAAAAAAGAATGGACTTTTTTAAACATTTCCTGTATCTCCACACTGTATTTCCGTATCAGAAAGAGTTAAGCAAGCAGCAGTGTGAGGTCTATAAATAGCTCAGGGCTGTAAAGGTTGAGTCATTGAGCGTTAATGATCAGCTCGTCTCAGGATCAGTACTCACTGTATATTGATTTAGCACTGGGTCTGGATAAACTCGACAGATCCGAGGACGTGTCGCCCAGAGCCGTGACGCTGTGGAAAAACACACAGGTTAGACAGTTTGAGGAGTCATAACACACACACACACACACACGTACACACACACACACACACACACACACACACCTACACACACACACACACACACACACACACACACACACACACAAACACATTCACACCGATCAGAGCTGATTCTCACCTGGAGCGAAGCGATTCAGAATAACCACTGGACCAGCCAAACGGACTCGAACCCCGCAGCATGAGGACAGCACCTGAACACAACATACCGCAGCATCCACATGGTTCATTTATATTTCACATTTACTATATGTCTATTTATTATCAAACATATAATACTAAATTAAATTACTTGGCCACAAATTTCTTACTACAGTTGAAAAGTAATATTTTGATATTACATTGAATCAATCACATAAATATTAAAATGTACAGTGTGTAATAAATACTTATGTAGATGTGAGTATATATGTCATTGTCCATTTATTATATATTAAACAAATATCTAAAATGTTACATTAATTTAAAATACTATAGATGAAATGTAGCCCAATGTTTAAATATGAAATCAATTATAAATATTATAATTTAATATGAAATAGTTTAATGTAAAAAAAATGTAAATTATGAATTAGTTTGAGAATTATATCTAAATATTACAAAGACATTACATTGCAAAATGTGATATTACATACTAAATTAAATTATAATGTATTAACCTTGTTTAAATGTAACTATATATACAGCTGTGCTCAAAACTATTCATACCCTTGGAAAATATTATCAAAGAAGGCTGTGAAAATTAATCTGCATTGTTAATCCATTTGATCTTTCGATTAAACATCTGAAAAAGTCTAACCTTTAATTTAAGTAAATTAAGTGAAAGTGGAGGGAAATCGTATTAGGAAGAAAAAAAAATTCTCTAGTACACAATGGCCACAATTATTAGTGCCCCTAGAAATTCTTATGATTGAAATATCCCTGAAGTATATTCCCATTCATATTTTAATTTTTATCACACCAGGGTGATTAGGAGCATGACATTATCCAGCCATGGCTTCCTGTTTCACAGAAATATAAATGAGGAACACAAAGGCTAAATTCCCTTAATCATTAAAGACAAGCAGGAAAAACCAATAACATAGTTCTGATGTGCAGCAAAAGATTGTTGAACTTCACAAATTTAGAAAGTGGCTTTAAGAAAGGAGCTAAATCATTGAAAATCCTCATTTCCACCATCTGGGCAATACTTCAGAGCTTCCAATCAACTAAAGATATTATACATCTCGTGTGTCTATATCGTCTTAATGCACGGTGAGGATGAGTGTCTGAGTGGCCAAAGACTCTCCAAGTATCACAGCTGGAGACCTGCAGAGATTAGTTGAGTTTCGGGGTCAGAAAGCCTAAGAAAAACCAGTCAGCAAACATTCCCTACATCAGTACATGTTGTTTGGGAGGGTTTAAAGAAAAATTATCCTCATTCATCCAAAAGAAACTCCAACATATTCAGTTGTCAGACACGACTGGAACAACAAATGGGACTGGCTTCTATGGTCAGATGGTCAGCAAACACTCAAGATGGGTTTGGTGAACACAGGGATAAAAGGTACCTCATGTGTACAATGACATATACTGCTGTATTTTTAATGTTGTGGGCCTTTATTTCTGCTGGAGGTCCTGGAAATCTTGTTTAGACATATGGCATCATGGATTCTATCAAATACCAACAGATAAAAAATGTCAAACTGACGGTCCATGCAGAAATCTTATAATGGGCCGTGGTTGGATCTTCCAACAGGACAATGATCCACAAACAAACCTCAAAACAACACAAGAATGCATCACTGAGCACAAAAGCAAGCAAGCTTCTGCTATGGCCATTCCTGTTCTCTGACCTGAACCCTGTAGAAGATGAGTGAGGTGAACTGAAGAGAAGAAGCACCAACATGGAGCTGTGAATCTAAAGGACCTGGAGTGATTCTGGATGAAGTCTCTGATCTCGTGTCAGGTATTCTTTAACCTCATCTGGTATTATAGGAGAACATTTAGAGCTGTTAAACTGGCAAAAGGAGGTTTCAAAAAGTATTGAATAAAAGGGTATGATTAATTGTGGCCAATGTGTATTAGAGAAAAAAATTTCATAATGATTTCTCTCCCATTTTAAATTCTAATTCTCCAATGAAAGGTTGGTTTTGTGTAAATGTTTAAAATAAAAGATCAAAAGGATTAATAATACAGATTTATTTTCACAGCCGCCTTTGATCATATTTACCATGGTTATGAATAATTTTGAGCACAACTGTGTGTATATATCAGAGTTGTGGACTCGAGTCACAAATTTGAGGACTTGCGACTCGACTTAGACAACAATGACTCGAGACTTGATTTGGACCTGAGCCCTGTGACTCGTTCAAATTAATATAGACTGGTTACTGAAGCATATATGATCACACTGGTATGATTAACGCAGCTTTTGGCACTGAGCCAGAGAGGGCATCGCTAGTGAACGTTTAGTGTTTTCATCCACATAATGTTTAAGATATTTAATGTTTTAGACATTTCAAATATAAATAATCACTATAAACCACTTATAAGAAGAAGAAGAAACAGAGATATATATTGAAAACTTTTCGCCAAGCCAAGTCCTAATCCCAGCTGAACACCTCTGGTGTGACTTTAAATGCAGACCTTGAGCCAAAACCTCATCACCAAACACCAATGACTTGTACATTCATTATATGGACAAAAGTACTGGCACCCCTTCATTAGAAGAGAAAAAGGCACTTCCAAACTGTGGCAACAAAGATGGAAACATAATTCATGTACTTAAAATTAGTATTTCCACCTCTGTTGCAACCGTTTTGAAGTGTATGAAATGACTGTATCCATATGTGCAAGTCATTGGTGTTATATACACATATATACACACTTAGGGCTAAATACTACTTTATATACACTAAAATACTTGATTTAGATATCATATTTACTAAGTTATATTCACACATACACAAGAATAACATGGTATTCTCATCACTTACAAAACAAATACCATGGTATTGTCTAAAATATCGTTGAATACCATGCAATTTTTTAAAACACTATAGTATTACCATGTGAAGCCTCATTGTGTTATAAAGTACTATGGTCACTTTAGGTAAAATTGTGTTCATATACCATGATATTTCACATCCCTGCTAAAAAACAAAACAATAAAAGCCCAACATTAACCATCACAGAAATGCCAATGGTTTCCATTAAAATACCATTATGAACCATTAGCTTTTTTCCAGTAAAACCATTACAAAATTCCTTTTTGTAGTGTGTTTTCGGCTTTTCCCTATATAATTTAACATCCCACCAATAGAATCCATCACATACCAGTAGACACCATTATAGTTTCCATTAAAACTAGGGATGCACCGGTTGACCGGCCAAGATCGGAACCGGCCGGTTTTTGCTTATAATGCGCGATCGGCAACCGGCCGGTTTTTGTCTTTTTTTTCGGCCGATTTTTTCGAAAGTGCAAACATGTCATTTGTGTGGAAGACATTCGGCAGAAGCACAACAAACAGAAAAACAGATACAATGAGGCGAACAGCCGTTGGTGTAACATTACTGGCACACAAATAAGAGCCGCTTTCCTTTGCTGCTGAAGTTGCTAGTGATGGGTCGGTCTTGAACGAATCTTTAATGAGACTCGAGAAGAACGAGTCGTTTCGGGGAGTGATTCGTTCAGTCGCGCATGCGCACCATCCTAAAGGTTCTGTACTGGAGTTAGTTCACCTGTTTCGAGTCTTCGGGTTTTTCGAGTCGTTCGTTCATCGCGTGACTAATGCAGTATGAGCCGGAACGATAATTGATTAGTTCACTTTTTGAGTCTTCGGGTTTTTCGAGTCGTTCGTTCATCTTGAACAAGACTCAAAGGTCCGAGTCGGTAAAATGATCCGAACTTCCCATCACTAGAATTTGCGCGAGCGTATCTGTCCACGCCCTGCACAAGAATAGACCGTGAACAGTTGTTCAGCGCAGCTTCTCACGTGTTGGATGAGAAAAGAAACAGACCAACTTGTGACAAAGCTGAAATGCTACTTTTTGTAAAGAATAAAACGTTCAAACTATATACGTCAGTTCTGTACAAGATTATTATTTTTATTTTACCTTAAAATTACATTGACTTAATTCGATTTAACAAGCACGAGCTGTAGCATCTTTGTTTTTTGCTCGTTGCACTAAACATTATTTGATTTAACATTTTGGAATAATTTATGTATATAGCCTACTTTGGTTGTATTTAGTTTCACTGGTAAATACCTTTTTTCTTTACACCAATGTTAAAAATGACAACAAATGTTGATTAAGTAACATCTTTGTTTGGACTGTTGAATGTGTGTTGGTTGTGTTGTTTAGATTGTAACTATGCAAACGTTGCCTTTCATTTCACATGGTTACTATTAATGTTTTCATTTAAGGGCAGTTTTATGTAGTTTCAACCCAATTTAAAAACCATCTTGGTCCATCTTCAACTGGGGTGGCAAATGAGAGGCAGAATTTGTAAAGATGCTTGTTTGTTTTTTCTAATAAAATATATTGATAGGCATTTAAAATTAGTTTATGCTATATCCATTAAAATAAAAGCTTAAGAACATTTTGAATTTTAAATAATTTTAATCAAAAACTTGTGACACAGCCATTTATGTCTATATCATATTGAAGTAACACCACAGACGTAATTATAACACCACAGACCTTATAATGCAAGTTACTAAAGGCTCTGTGTTACCAGAAAATACATTAACACCAGAGACAGTAACACCACATACAAATCAGCTTAGACTTTTCTAAAATGGAGGCTACCATCATGATGATTTCAAGATCAGGGGACATTTTGGAAATATCAACAAGTATGTATTTATATATTTTTTTTATTAAAATATGCCAGATCTGCAAGTTATCAACATAACACCACATACACTAATGACAACACATGAAATTGGTAACTTTAAAATTTATAAGAAAGAATGTACTCCCCATGCACCCCTCAGATCAACCAGCACCTGCAGTGACCGTTACACACAGGAAGTAGTCCAAATAGAATTCTCCCTTTTCTTAAAGGGGTGACATCCATTGTTGAAACACCACAGACATGAATTTGGGGGGCAACTTTTTCTTAAATATATATATTTTTTAAACAATTAAATATTATACATGTTAAATCAAATCTATATTCACTATATAACCACTTTATTTGTGTTAGAATATTTCATTATTTCTTGTTGGTTGCTTAAAGGGAAAAAAATCGGTATCGGAATCGGAATCGGCCAGTTTGCTCGAAAAAATCGGTATCGGAATCGGCCACGAAAAATCATGATCGGTGCATCACTAATTAAAACCAATACAATTCCCATTATAACCATTAAATCCATGACATTTTCTATTGTGTTTTGGGCAGGGCTCTGCTGTTTTTTTCCAGCAGGGATATGGTATGTTTCGTCATAATCTTCACAGTAAAAACATGGTGTAGTTCACGAAGGTGCTTGCATAACATTTTAATTAAGGGAGTTCAAAAATATTACGGTATTTCCAAGGACCTTAAGGTAACGTTTTATGGTAATAACATGGTACATTTGGTTGTGTGAGGTAGAACAAAACCACGGTATTACCATATCTTAAAAAAAGTACAATGGTATTGTCTGAAATACTACACAAATGGTACAGGAACTTGATTTGTACCATTAAAGATCATCAATATACGAATAGAGCAGCACTTATACCACGGTACCGTCATTGAAGAATGCCATGGTATTTTCATTGTAACACTTGGCAAGTATGGAATCAAAGACTCGTTTAAAGTCAATAAATGATTATGTTAATTACTGTACGATCTACCCATGTTTATGAGCTCATAAACCCAGTAATCTGATCTTCGTCACCACAGGAAAAAGACATAACAACTAGAGAACCACACGAGAAAAGCTCAAAGACTCAATCACAAATCCACCAAGAGTCCTGATTAACTATTCAATGGAGATCAAACCAGTCATAAGCGGTTTAGCTGTGATATTAACATCCACCGCTCGCCTTGAGAAGATCCAAAGCCCTGAAGAAGACGTCTGAAGTTCTGAAAGCACTTACTGAGGAGATCAGACGAGCTCTTGGAGACGCTTCTCAGCCGTGTGTTGATCTTGAGGTTTCTCTGCGTTAGATCACGCTGTGATGGACGGAGGAACAGCAGGTCAAAGTCTACTGCGTCTAAGGAGGAGCTCAGATGGGTGGAGAAATAACACACAACACCTACAAACACACCGATAACCTCCAGCTCCAGATAACAAGAGTTTAAGAAATTAGTAATTCAGTGTGGTATGAGCTTAATCAATATCTCGGTTTCCCATGAACCAGAAGAGAGTCATATCAGAAGATAAAACCAGCCTGGAGCGACAAAAACACAACTTTTCTTTTTGTTTGATTAATTAATTATTCACAAATCGACATAATGTTAGATCATAGAAGTCTAAACATCTGATGACTTAGTTTAAATATTATATCAACCCACAATAACTTGTTTAGGTAATATTTAGAAATTAATTGAATCAAGGAGTCCATTTTATTTGACAACTTAATATAATTTGTCCAATTACATTAACAATATATTTACATACAGCACATAGGTAAATATTCAAATATTTTTTACTATACTTTGTGTAATATACATATTTTGTCATAACTTAATACAATGTTATTAAATCGAGATATTATATCAAACAAGTTATATCTAAATACGTGTCAATACTTATAACTTGTTTAATAGAGGACATATTTAGATATTACATATTCAATTATATATAGTCATTGATTTAATAACTTATTTTATACATGCATTTGTAGACAATATCACAAAAACAAGATATTGTTTTATTAGTTTATATATATATATATGTTATTCAGTAGGTGTTTAAAACATGAATAGTACATTTTAAATATTTCATAGTAAACATAATTTATTATATATATATATATATTTCAAAACATGTCATTATATTGTATATTTAGATGTTATATTTCAGTATCAAATTATAATACATAACTCGTTTAATATAAAGCATAACAAATACATAAATATTTATTGTATATTTTGAATATATATGCATATATAGACAATATTACGTTATTTAAATATTATTTCTAACTAGATATACCTATATTTTACAGTATTTATAACTTCTTAAATATAGATGAAATGTAATTACCATTCACATAGCAATTAATATTATATAATATATACAAAATATTTGTTTTTACAGTACGTCAATTCAACTATACCTAAATATATGAAACAAGCAATGTCTATATTACATTATTGCATATAAACGAGATAAATGTAAGTTTTATAATATAATATTTATATATTATATTAAACCACTTATGCATAAATATTGTAATTTAAGATACACTATTTATTTTGAATATAACTTGTTTAATATATATATCTTCACAAAAATACACACACACACTTTGAAGTGGATCAAAACCTTTCAAGTTGTCCTAAAACCAAAACGCGTTCTTATCTTAGGACAACTTTGATTAACTTTTCGATCCATATATTAATGCCTATAAATACATATACTATGGTAAACTCAAACCAAAAAGAACAAAGTTCACTGAACAACAAAGAAAGAACACCACCTCTCAGTCAGTTTGTGTTTCTCTTTTTATTTGATAAATCCATACAACATTAATACACAAATCTACAAACACACGATGTGGTTAAAAGCATACGAGATCTGAGAAAGCCGCTCATACGTCTGCAGTAAACGCTGAGACGTCAGAAGCAGGGCTGATAAAAGCGTCAGTGGTGCGTCTGCTGGAGCTGCATGCTGGGCGGCAGCGGCCAGTTCTCCTGCCCCTGGTGCGTCTGCAGGAGCCGGTACAGCTGCTTCAGGTGCGTCACGATGTTGTCCTTGATGTCCGGGATGGAGATCTGCAGCCGCACGCTGCCGCTGTCGAAGGAGCGCGTGCAGTCGCCCGAGAACATCTCGCTGATCATCCGTGCCACCACCGGCACCACCTGCACACAGAGACACACACAGAGACACACACACACACACACACACCACACACACACACACACACCACACACACACACACACACACACACCACACACACACACCACACCCACACACACACACACACACCAACACCAGATAGATACACACACATACCATGCAGACACACACACACACACACACACACACATAGAGAGAGAGACACAACACACCACACATAGACACACACACACACACAACACACACACACATATATACACACACACACACACACACAAAACAGTATACACACACACACACACACACACACATAGACACACACACACACACACCACAAGCAGACGTCACACATATAGACTAGCACGTCATTATCGCTAAAAAAACATCAAATTAAGTATGGATATTTGTTAAACGTGGAGTTTTAAAGAAAATATTTGATTTATTTTATTGTTATTTATACATTTCATTTCCATTATGATTTTTGTTGCATTCCTTTATAACATTCTTATTTTCCTAAAAATATTTATACAAAAATTTGTTACAAGTTTTATTCATTAATTAGTTCACAAGTATTTTTTTATGTTATTTATACTTTTCAATTAATAATTGAATCCCTAATCTATTTAATGCAAGTCCTCCTCATGTCTTATTTATTCACTCGGTTATATTTATTCGTATTTATAAATGATTTTTTCATATTTTAAAAAGTTCACTATTCATTCCCAATACATTTAATACAAGTCCTCCATATGTGTTTTTTAGTTCGAATGTATGTTTATTTTCTTGATTTTTGAGTTCAGAATCATTTAACATCTTTAACAGAAAGTCGTCCCTGCATGTAATTTGCATTTTTGTTAATATTTCCTGTATTTGTCTGAATAAAAGCCGTGGTGTAGCGTCTGACCTGCACCGTGATGAGTTTGCGTTCGCGGGGTCTACCGTCGGGCCACTCCTCACCGAAACACAGATGAATGTCAAAGAGCGGAGACTCAGACGACAGCATACCACGCTGAGCGATCAAACCTGCAAACACACACACGCACACGGATGCATGCACGCAAACACACAACACGCACACACATGCACACACACAGACACACACACACACACACGCACAACGACACCACACACCACACACACACACACACACGACACACGCACGCACAACACACAACACGCACACACACGCACACTCACGCACACAGACACACACACACGCACAACACACACACACACTCACCACACGCAACACACAACACACTCACACACAACACACACCAGACCTCACAACACACACACAACACACGCACGCATCACACAACAACACACACACACTCACGCATGCACGCACACAACACCACACCACGCACCACACAACGCACACCACCACACGCAACGGCACCACGCACAACAACACATGCACAAACACACACAAACACAACCGCACGCAGCACACACAAAACAACACACGCACACGCAACGCACGCAACACACAACACACAGACACACACACACGCACGCACAACAACACAACAGTGTTTATAAAATACATTTCAGATTGTAACACTAGACAAACAAATTATCAAATGCATTCAGGTGATAATTCTTTTAATAAATCAAGCTAAACACACCTCTGAATAAACCCTTGACTTTTTACATTAAAAAAACTGTACAATCCAATAAAATATGCGTCAGTCATTTCAGTTTGGCAAGTAAGGCATGATGGTGGTTCCTCACCTTTTAATAAATACCCATGTGTAAATCACGCATGAACTAAAAGACAACTTGTAATTACATTGTTAAAGTCTATTGTATATTGTAATGATTTTAATTGATTATACATGCTTTTGCGATCACTCACCGCTGAGGAAGGACTCGAGGCAGAAGAGCTTGACCCTGTGCTGGCGCTCGATCAGGTTGGGAGTGTTGGGGTTGGGCGCGCAGGGGCCGGACCAGTACACCTTACACTGGCAGAGCGCACGGCGTAGATGTCGTGTCCGCTCACCTCCAGGATGAGTCCGCGGTCCATGACGTCCAGCAGGCGGCTCGTGAACACTCGCTGCTTGTCGTTAGGGATGTGGTTCGGTGGAGGGGAAGCGCACCTGCCTCCAGACTGATGGGGCCGAACAGCTCCTCCTGATTGACGATGGGCCCAGATCTCCGTAGAACAGACGACAGCCCTGCGGGTTACTGACGATCACCGGCGGACACACCTCCTTACCCGCTGTAATAGAACTGCACCTCCAGATCCGTCACTAAACACACACACAGGGCATTCTGGGTAAGATACGACAGGCTCTTATGCTACATATACAGCAATTAAACATGTTGAATAATATAAACGCATTCATGATACATGATACTTTTGATATGTTTCTCCATACAGGGCAACAAAACTTATCATTTAAGACCAAATGTAAATTAAACAT
>QVTF01004491.1:0-30451 GCA_003573665.1 Oxygymnocypris stewartii | reverse complement strand
TAAATCAGTCTGTCTGCTGTGAGGACAAAAGAGAGGAGAGATTTCTGCGGCCAGCAGTCATTCACTCTTCAAATGCACAGACGGCTCCTAGTGAGCATGTGCAAAGGTGACTAATGCAACGGCACTCTGCACCGCCGAGGGGTTCATGGGATACGAACATGTGGGCGTACAAATGGAGTCGGCCCTCTAAAAAAAAGAAAAGAAATAGAAAAAGAGAGAATAAATAAAAGAAATGAAGGTGTGTGGAGGGGGGGGGGGGGGGGTTGTCTCACACAAATAAGAACTAGGAGGTGGAAGACAGAGTGGATGTTGAGTCAGATGGAAATTAAGGCTCCCCTCGCGTTCTCTCTGCCCACATATTTAGCCCATGAGCCTAGTTTGGTTAATTCTAGTATGCATTAATCTGGAGCTCGGCGACCTCTGTGGCATAATTACTTCTGTAAAACTCACACACGCATGCACATGGATCATTGTACACACTGCAAACAAATTGATTACAGATTAAACGCTAAGCTGGGGGTGCTCTGAATGAGCGGAGGAGAAAAGTGCCCACAGCTCGCTTAGCGTCCTAAATCGAATCAGAGCCAATGGGTTTAAAATTCAATTTAAAGGGAAAAGCTCAAAAAGCCAGGTCGAAAGGAAGAGGGAATGGCTTGAAAACGGAGCCATTTGTGCGTGATAACGATCAGCGGCCCACCTCTGGACTCACATACAGACTCACAAACCGCTCCTTCCCAAGGAGAATGTAAATAAGAGTTGACTTTCCCTTCAGCGTTCAGTAACGGATTTCATTTTGTGGTCTGACATGGCAGTATTTACATTGCACAACGCAGAAATCAATTTCTTAGTCAGTATGATTGAATAAATCTACACTGGCAGTCCAAAGCTTGAAATAATTATGATTTTTTATGTTATTGAAATAAGTCTCATATGCTCAGCATGCCTGCATTGATTTGATTTAAAAAAGAAATACAGTAAAAACAGTATTTTACCATTTAGAATAACGGTTTGAAGGTAATGTTTGTCATATATTTTGAGCATTATTTTAAGCATAAACCTTATTAAAATTGGCCAGATTAGTGCCTAAAACAAGAAAAAAAAGATTTGCCAATGACATGAGAAAAATATTAAGATGTTAACCTTGATTTAAATATGTATTCTCTGAACACAAATCACATTACTTTGTGCAGTTTTGCTTCTCAAACAAACGTTTGTTTGCATACTTGTTTCAAGGTTTAGGCAGTTTTACTGGAAAACAAAAACTACTTCAAAAAAATTATGTTTTTCAGGTCAACGGCTTGCACAATTATTTATGGCTTAACTTGTCTAAAAAAATTACAATAATCTAAAACTAGTGGCTGACCAATTGTGCCAGCTTGGCCAATTACTATTAGTTCCACAAATTAAAACGGGAAAAAACAAAACAAAAAGGAAGGAAGGAAAATAATTATTAATAATTATAAAAAAAAGAAAAAAAAGGGAAAATAATTATTAATAATTTAACTTCATTCAAGCTCAAAAATTAATAAAAAAAATATTTCAGATATCTTATTTGACATACGTGAATTGCATTATATGTATTAGCATGTATCACATCACTAGACATCTAGACATCAGTATTAAAGGAATAAATGTCAAGTCAAGTCGTTATAAAAATGCGCGCGCGCGCACACACACACACACGCACGCACGCACACACACACGCACGCACATGCACACACACACACACGCACACAAACGCACACGCACACACACGCGCACACACACACACACACATACACACACACACACACACACAAACGCACGCACGCACACACACACACACACAAAGTACATACACTATCTCTAAAACAAAATATTCAGACACAAACAGAGGCTAATGAGTTTCTTGAGTTTTTCCGTGTCTCTGTGTTTCAGGGAAGTATGGGGCGGCGTTCCCAGCGCTCTTATCTTATCTGAATGAGGTGAACATCCCTGATGTTCAGTTCAGACTGTGAGTGAGTAATGTAGTGATATTACAGTGAAGTCAGTGTGCAAACCCTCAACAGAATGATTTCATTAGGAATCACACGTCTAAGATGCTGAAGAGTCAGTCAAGCATTCGGAAAACTAAAACACGAGAGTACAATACAAATATATAATGAAGAGTTTCTAAACATATAAATACATTTATAGCTTTCTAATACAGTGATTAAAAACATGCAAATTACTATATCAAATTGATCAAATGTGAGGCAAAACTTTAGAATTGCTGTATCATTATTAAAAACAATGAAGGATGAACTTAGACCCTCAATTAGGAAGTTAATTATTAAAAAAATATATGGGACTAATATGAAAAAGATATAAAATGCTAAGACAAAAAAAATAGTGGTGTATGTTTTGCAATGAATATAAATATATCATATATATATATACACAGACAGACAGAGCGAGAGAGAGAGAGAGAGAGAGAGAGAGAGAGAGACAGACAGAGAGAGCGAGACAGAGAGAGATTGGGAAAAAATGGAGAATAAAACATTTTCAAAGCAATTTTTAAATAGAATTTATGATATGTAAACAAATTAAATTATACTTTTTTTTCAAAGTTGGAAATAATGGTTACTTGAGTACATTTTACAAGACAACACTATTTCGTCTTTCTACTTTAAAATTTCTTGTTTAATTCAATCTTAGTTGCAGGGTTTTTCTGCAATTATTTGTCAAATTTACTAGCAATTTATTTTTTAAATGTAAAAGATAAATAAATTCCACCTGTTGAATTTAATTCACAGTCCTGACAAAAAAGGCAAAGTTAAGTGAAAGTCCAAAGAATCCACCTGGAAGTCATTGCTGTGCAGCAGAGATTATGTCTGTTTTCAATAGTGAATATCCATGAAAAGGCCTGAAAGTCCAGGATTAGGCCTCGTTTGAGTCTAAAAAAGAAGCACTTAAGATCAAATGTTTTCTTAAGCAGATGACGGTTTAATGAGGAGTTTCTGTGGTTGAGATGGGAAACCGCTTATGCCTGAAACACTGTAATATAAAAACATAGATGTCCCTTGTCACGCAGGACAAATGAGATCAACGATTATGAGCTGACAGATGAATATTCAAATCAATCTGACACAGCAACTTTAAGGATTTAAAGAAGTGTTTCATTTCTGCGCAAGTCGTTTGAAAATACTTAAATGGCTTTCAAAGTGTTTCATGTAAGCTTAAAGAAACAGTTTCTCCAAGCGAGCCGACTGATATGACGGGATCTGAACGTGCTAAAGCTTCATAATACATCACATGCACACAGCTCCTGTAGACACGGCAATGTGTTTTATTTGTAATGGCGTGGAAATCATTAACGTTCACATAAAATCAGCCAAACGGCTCCTATTATGTATTTTAATAAAGGTGAGTTTTGAATTAGAGAAGACAGATAAGAACAGGAGTAAGTGTAGTGTTGGACTGGGTTTTCCCATTATCTAGCTTTACATAGAAACAAGCCAACATGAAGACATTTGAAACTATTATAAAGCCTTTTATAATCTCTTTTAAAGGGACAGTTTGCTCAAAAATGACATTCTGTCATTGTTTACTCACTCCCATGACCATCAAAACCTGCATGCTGTGACATTCAGTGAAAATGGAAAAATTAAATAAATGTGCAGATATTAACCATTCAATGATAGCTCAACAGCTCAATAAAATAACACCATAAAATAAACTCAACGCAACTCAACTCAACAATCGTTCAACATTTTGAGGTTGGTCACTTTTCTCTTTGCTTTGAAAATAAGTCTATTATGCTCACCAAGCCTGTATTTATTTGATCAAAAATGCAGTGAAAACAGCACAATCGTACAAAATCATTACAATTTAAAATAACTATTTTATATTAATGTATTTTAAAATGTAATTTATTTCTGTGATGCATTGCTGAATTTTCAGCAGCCATCATTTCAATATACAGTCTTACTTTAAATTTTTTTTTATCAATGTTGAAAACAGTTATTATTTTTGTGGAACCCATGATTATGTGTTTTGATTCATTTAATGCATCATTGCAAAATACTTACTAAATCTTAATCTTAAACAAATAAAAAACAAAAAACACATCTTACTGTACATCTACATCTTACTGACTCCAGACTTTTGAACTGTAGCGGAAGTTGCTCTAAAGAAAGAAAATTACAGCATATGGGTTTGAAATGACACGAGGACGAGTAAAAAAAATGCCAATTAGCATTTTTGGATGAACTATTCCCCTAAGTTCCTTAAAAACCATCTGTGCTTCAAGAAACCCAGGAGGACTTTGCTTTTGCTTTGTTAGCAGATCTAATACAGTGATCTAAAGCCTTTAATGTTACATCAGATACTTTTTCACCCCTGAAGAACGATATAAACACATCAAGAAACCTCTAACAACATTCCTGCAGCTCAATCGCTCAAGCATTGGTTTCATTGGTTAAATTCCCAGAGAATTCAAGAAGGGATAAAAACGATCGCTTCAAAGCACCATAAGTCAACTTTGGAGCATCTGCCAGATATATACACATAAATCTATAGAGGGAAAAAGTGAAATATAGAAGGGGGGTCCATACAGTGCATGTTCATAAACGCGCGCGCGCACGCACGCACACTCACACACCTAAGGGTTCAGTGCTGCATGTGTCACTCGACCGGGCATCAGAGGCTCGGTTCAAATGCTGAAGGGACGGCTGACACAACAAGCAGCTTTAAATGAGGCTGGGCAGGCAGCCGAAGCCATAATGGCACTGCCAGAGAAAACACATGACTGCTAAAGGAAACGGCTTATTATTATGACAAATGGAGTCTGCTGGTAATGTGGCTTCACAGCTCCTGGAGAGATCTAGTGATCTCATGAGCCGCTCGCTGCCCTGGGCCATTAAAACCACATCTCCACACGCAGGAGTGAAGTCATCCCTTCCCCACAATGTCACGCGTTCAGCTGAGAAACATTCGCTCGGTTTACAGCGTTAGAGAAATACTGCTTTCTTGCTGTTTGATCATATTTAGTTTAAATATACATGTTGAAGTTGAGATTCTCATTGCATTTATACAAGATATTTCTGCAGTTTTTGGGTGAAGTAATGCAACATTTAGGTTGTTTTCTATGAAACTCTTAAAATAAGTTGTTGTTTTGTCTTTCACCTTGGGTTTTATGTTATTTAAAATCAAACGCCATCATCCTTGAACTTTGTCCTGGTGTTATATGGGCACAATTGGTCAGTTTCCATTATTCCAGTTTTCTTTTTAAAAAGTGCTTTCATAACCTGAAACCTTACTTTTCAAGTGCTTCAACACTTCAACACCAGCCTCCTTTCTAGTACATAACGCCCACTTCTCACGATCCATTCAATTACTGATGGATAAAATCAAGTCCTGGCCTACATTTTTCTTCTTGAATAAACGGCTTCTCTCAGAAATACAGTAAAATACAGAAATGAAATGGCACAAAACAGCATCTCAAGTTTTTTTCCAAAGGGTATGTGGGCTTTGGGACTGGTACAAGCATCAAACGCTGGGGTCAGTTAAATCAATAAATATACAGAGAGTGGAAGAGAAAGAAAGAAAAAGACCTATGTTTAAGATTTATGTGTCTTTGAATTGCATTTAAAATGATCAATTTTTTTTAATAAACTGTTTTAAAAATATACAGATGCACTTAATGTGATGCATATTTCTCAATCATACATAATTGAAATGGTAAAACTTCTGTTATTAGTACTAATAAGCTAGATGTGTTTTAAATAATAACCAGATTTATAGATTATCAATAATTTCAGTTAGTTTCAATCTCATACGTCCAAACTAAATATTTCATGTCTCACAATCTAGACATTTTCTTAACCATGCTCATACTTTTTAATTGAATAAATTGAAATTTTCCATAATTAACAGATTTATGCCTGATTCTCAGGATTTTGAGTAAATAAATGCATTTTGAAAGTATGATTATTAGAATAAAATAAAATTGATGCAAATAGATCATAATAAAGTGCAGAAGTCTTAATCTGTTTATATTATGTATGACTGACTTATAAGTTTATTAGTTTGTTAAAAATGTGTAATATAAATAGATTGACATTTTATATGCATTTCAAATATATAAGCAACTGTTGTCTACACTGAAAATAATAAGAAATATGTATTGAGCAGCAGCAAATCAGCATATTATAATGATTTCTGAAAAACACTGACGACAATGATGTTGAAAATTCACCTTAGCATCACAGGAATAAATTACGTCTTAAAATGTATTCAAATAGAAAACATGTATTTTAAATATTAATAATATTTCAGAATATTACTGATTTTAATGTATTTTTGGATAAAATAAAGTCTAATAAGCATAAACGGCTTCTTTCAAAAACATTAATCCTCACCAACCAACTGAACAGGACTTTTTTATTTTAGATGTGTCATCCATTTTTTTATTTTTAATCTGGACACACAAGACAAAATGACTTGCAGTAGATTTAGCTGTCAAATACTGGTGGACAAAGTCCAGGAGTGAGTCCATCAGCGCCACCCTGCAGCCTGGCACGCTTCAGCTGGCATTAGCCTCTGACTTCCAGGCACCTACAGCATATTATTTGGCCTTTCAGCAGCCACTGCCAACAGGGGCCACCGCTCTGGCACAGACCCACGGGGAAACACCACCTCCACACAACAGTCCAACCGCCTGTTAACATCCTCTCAGTGGGATCTCCGCTCAACTCTCTAAATGCTCTTTAAGAGAAAGAAAAGATGAGGGGATTGTTGTGCAGGAGCTCTGGGAAACGCATTAGCCGCTGATTGTCTCTGTGCATACTCCTGGCTGTTTCTAATGAATCACTAGAGAGAGTCTAGAACAACCCATACACAGGAGCAATGGAAATACAAGCCTGGCTCGTTGAAGTGAGGGCCACGGCTGCGTTCCCTCAGGGCTTCAGGAGTATACTAAAGAAAGAGCAGGGAAAAAAGCTTTTGTGAAGTAGGGAGAAAAGCAGCATCTGCTGCAACGGTGAGCCGAGCGCCAAGTTAGCGTGACCGCAGACGCCCAAGACCCCCTCTGTTTTCATCCGCTCATCGGCCCTTGAGTAACAGGAGAGATCGATGAGGTAATGCCTCACAAAAGCCTCTGAAAACAAAGATCAAATCACATTTACATGCACTGCTTCTGAGGAGTGAAAATAATGTGTAAAAATAAAAATACACCATACTGTCATGTCCGGGGCACAATAAATGTATCATTGTGTCAAAGAACCAACTGACATTGTTTTGTGTTGTTGACATCAAACCTGAGTTCTTAAAAGAGAGAAGGTTTAACATGAAATAACTTTGAAAAATGTCCTTTGTACGCAGTTATTATATTATTTAAGATGACTTGGAACAGACACATGTATAGTGTTTTTATGTTTTCTGGAGCTTAACATTGAAAACAAACTGAAACATCAGCAAAACATATTTTATGTTCCACAGAAGTTAGTCCACGTCATTTACATTTTTGGGTGAACTTTTCCTTTAACATGCCATTTCTACACAGGGCCACTGAATGTGTTTTCACTCTGTTCCAACAATTATGTAAGTTTATTACTTTAACAGGTATGGGTTTTTTATGAGATGATATTGAGATATTCACTCACTCACACACCACCACACACACAGACACAGACACAGACACACACACACACACACACACACACACACACACACACACACACACACTCACACACCACCACACACACACACACACACACAGACACAGACACAGACACACACACACACACACACACACACACACACACACACACACACACACACACACACACACACACACGGCTCTCTTTACAGGAGGCGTGCAACTCAATCATTTTACCCATGAGTCTTTGCGTTAGACACCACTCTGTAGCCGTATCCATAATTCATGCAGCATCTCCCTCTGGCCTGTCTATCGTTTCTACTGTATCATGTAGTGGATTTTATGGCGTATGTGTGTTTTCTTTTATTGAATAACAAACGAGTGTCGTTCAACATACAGTAAAGAAATAGGACCTCTGGAAATATACAACAAAGCAGGCGGTTTGCTGAATGATTTTGAGTGAGGGTGTGTGTTCTGCGAGTATTAGTGCAAAATCAGAGCAAAAAGGGAAAAACCTCTGGGACTCTGTGGAAATGTGCAATATTTCAAAATGACATCTGTCAAGTGTGGCAGAAAAATAGCAGATGATTTGAGGCAACATGCGCGCCAGAGACTGCTGGCCATGCAACAAATATTTGGGCTTGGTGAGATTTCTTAAAGTTTTTTATGTTCACCAAGGCACCATATATTTGATGAAACACTAATATTCAGAAATATTATTACAGCTTACAATAACTGTTCTCTATTTGTATATATTTTAAAATGTAATTTCTTCCTGTGATGCAAAGCTGCATTTTCAGCATCATTACCATCCATATATATTAAAATGTTTATATATGGATATTTCCAATGCACCAGTTGAAAATTATAACAAAACTATTATTAATTATCACCTTTGTGATTACACAAAGCAACAGCTACTTTAGAAGTCAACACAAAATCCCCCAAAAGTACCCCCTTTACATTCTTAATACATGTCTCTGTTTGTATCGAGAACAATTCATTGTAGCAAAGTATTCGCAATCTTCATAATTTTCATCAAAATGCAACAGTTACGAGTTCACTGTCAAAAGATTATTTTTTTTTCACAATCCAATTCATTCTTGGTTAATAAATCAAGTTCTGTCCTGCTTTTTTTAACGTTTCCCTCAGAAATATGTCAGATCTCAGTCAAACGCTGTGAATGCTGAATCATGTTGACTCTGAAGCTGACGTGTGTCATCAGGCTGATCAGTGAAAGATAGGCCAGATTATGTGAAACCTGTTTGGAAACAGTCATTATTAACAGCAACCGGTGCTGATATTGTTGCTGAAATCACACCCGGAAGTCTTAAAGGCAGGTAAACTTGAACTCTGGACACCTGCTCAGCTCATCTATCAAGATAACAGCGAGCTAACCCTCTCTTCACCCGCTTTTGTGTGTCTTCTCCAATCACACGCTTACTTGAGTCGGGGAATCCTCCTCCACGGCCACAGTCTCGTCTTATTTGTTCCTCTGGTTTTCCGTCCGGTTAGCAGATGAAGAATCACGTCCTGTTCTTCCCAGGATGCAGCTGAAGATGGGCTCATAAAAAGAAAACATGCAATCCAGATTAAAAGCATCATATCTCAAACATCTCATGTTGCTGAAGGTGGACGGTACGAGTAATTTAATATCACAGTAACCATATAAACTATATAAATCATACAGCTAATTTTGCTGTAGACTGAATTAATAAAATGTGTTTTTGTATCATTGTAATTATTAGTTCATAACCTTACCAGATATTTTGGGATAATACAGCCAAACAAACATGTCCTTTTTTAAATTATTTATTTTAATTAGCTTTTATAAAAATTAAATATTTATTTTTGATTTTATAATCAAAATGTTGAGTGCATAATCTGCTTGGACTGTTATTATAAGCAGGGTTATTGTATTTAATTAAAAGTAAAATTAAGACTAAACCCATTTGTTTTATTCACTTGATATAGATGCTAACTGGAATCAACTGAAATTAACTCTAATTAAAATCGAAATATAATAAAAACTGAAAATGAAAAGTTAGCAGGCTTATTTTATATTATTTATGCACTATTATAGTTTACATTTTTCTTTACAAATGAGTTTTTATTTCTCACATTTGAATAACTGTTGTGTGCTATTTTTGTTAAAAAATATTTCGACAGTTTAAATGTATTTCAGTTTCAGATTTATTTCCATTAGCAATATTAGTACATAAACTTATTTCAGCTTGCCTTTCTATTTGTTCAAGTCCTCTAAAATCTTCTAATAGATTTAGAACTTCTATAGACTTCTATACTGTTAGGCTTTATTTAAATTAACATTTAAAAATAGTTTTAGTTATTTAGTTATCATTTTCATAAAAGCATGCAGTGAAACTAGTTGTGAGCTTGAGTAATACTGATTATCTCTAAGTCAGACTAGTTCCTAAGACTTAACATAATGATTGAGTTTATGCCACTGGCCACACATTATTAAATCAGATGAACATACAGATGATAAATCTCACATTATATAACACAACAAAAGACTCAAATAACAGTACGACGTTCCTTTTTAACAGAGCAATGTAAACGGAGTCACACCGCTGTCCGCTGCAGCTTTAGTTCCACCGAAGGCCTGCAGATCCAGGGCTTCATAAGCATATCAACATTATCAAATCAGATTTTCAGCAAGCAGCTGCGCCTCAGTCGGAGATAAAACTGCACTGATATGTCTTTTTATAACACGGGAGCTTTCGGCTCTGAAACCTGACTGGATGCTATAGACGCTCACACCACGACAATTCAACTCAACATTAACACTCAACATGCTACAAGAGTCAACTTTCCTCATTGTGCTGCTTGGCAACAGACCACGCTTAAGCTAATGAACCATATAACATGGCAGAAGTGATTATTATTCATAATGTATTTAAAGCAGATGTGTGGGAAACTCATGCCACTTGTTAAATCTATTGCTGTAATGTTTTAAAAGCACAGAGTCCAGTGTTCGTTCTTCAGGATGCCAATATGGAAGGCATTTTAACATAAAAAAAGGATGCATTTCACCTTTAAAAAATAGCCATAAACAGATTCGATAGTGCTCGTTGTGCATTTAAGACACATTCAAACCCTGTAATATTCACTTATTCCATTCGGTCTATTTTACTTGTGCACAGGATAACGTCACTGTAAAATACTACACTATGTCTTATTAAACTCCTGATACACCGGTTTAAAGAAATAAAAAAACACCACAGTTTATTGGCATGATAGTTATACAGCATAAACGCTGTTTTTCCTGTTTATTTTCTCCGAAGGAATTTTTAATCATGAAAAAAAGAATAATGCAAATTTATGAATGAGAAAAAAAGATGCCAACGGAATGAACATTTTCCCAAGAAGCATTGTTTTTGAGTCAATTGATGTAACATAAGTACAATATAAATACTTTTGACCAAAAGTCATTATTGTAAGCAAACAATAAAAATAAAACAATAGAACAATATTTAAAATTTGTTGCAAACTAGATGTTCAATATTGTTTAAAATGTTGATTTCTGATAATGAAAGTAATCATTTTAATCCTCAAGGACACATTAATTCAATACGAGTTAATAATATTAAAAAATTCTATTTTAAATAAATGCAGTTTTTTAGCTTTCTTTTCATGGAAGAATCCTTAAAAATGTTCAGTTCCCAAAAATAATTTAATAAAATAAAAATTAAGCAGCACAATTGTTTTGAACATTGATAATAATAAGGAATGCATGCCGAAGTATCACGATGCAGAAATTCAGTTTTGATCACAGGAATAAAATACATCTTAACATATATTCAACTAGTAAACCATTATATTAAATTCTATAACATTTCACAATTATTACTGTATTATTTTTGATCATATAAGTGACTCGATGACATCATTAGCAGAGCTTCACGGAGGAGAGCGGTCACCGGCGACCTCTTTAACCACCGCATTTATGTTTCCATAGCTTTTAGTGACTCTGTCTTAAAAACATATACATCACCATTAAAAGTCAAGTTCACTTCTGAAAAACAGCACAGTCGATGTTACAATACAGAGCCTTAAATAAACGCAGGAGAAGTGTTCTCCAGACGCCGCTGGCGCAGGGCTGCATCTCTCTAATTCCCCACACGGCCAGTAAATACGCTCTGGAGTCTGATAGCGGTAAAGGCCTGAGTGGAACTCGCCGTTTGCATTGGTTAAGAGTTATATCTGCAGCATCTGAAGGCTTTGTCTGTCCTGCTGACTAAAGCCATTCCTTCCACTGAATGATCCCCATTAGCTTAATGCAACACGCAGGTCATTAGCCTCCGCTGTCTGGGATCAGTCCTCGTCACTGGGTGCTGTGAGAGGCAGGCTTCAGTCAGTCAGCTACTGACTAATCATTAGAGGATCTCACTTCACAATGTTGCATTATGATCCATGCATAAAGTCTTTATATGGTTTAATGGGAAAATACTATACAGGAGCCAATTATAATCATTATGGTTGGTTGGTGTTTTTTTATTGTCATGCCAGCTTCCTTGGATAATTTCATTATAAATAACAAGATGAAATAGTATAAAAGTGCAATTTGCTTTAGATAAAAACTCTAAAATCTGTTCAGGGTTGACTCTGTTAAACATTCTTGGATATAATCATCATCTATACTCAAATTTGAGATGTGCAAAGTACGAAGTAACAAAAAAAATGTATTGATGTATTGTTATTATTTTTTATTTCAATTAACTGTCAACGTTTGTAATCTAACTAAAAGAAAATGAAAAGGCATAGACCTTAAAAGAATAATTTTTTTAATGTTAATATCAAAGTTGTTTTTATGAATTTTCCTAAAACATGCAAAAAATTATTTAAAAAAATTATATAATTTTTTAATTTTAATTAATTAATTAAATTATGAATGTAATTGTTTTAATTATGGCGGTCAATCAATTAAATATCAATATCACGTTGTTGTTTTATTAATTGTCCTAACATACTGTAACATGTTGTTAGAATTAATAATAATAATGTTTATGTAAATAATATTTTTTTTAATAATAATATTTTTTTATCTTATCTTCTATAATTTATATTTACATATATCATAATCATAATTATTAACATTATTTTAAGGCAATTAATAAAAACAACTTAATTGTGACATTGAATTGATTGACAGCCCTAATTGAAACTTGATTACTATTATATGTAAATATAAATCATTCTGTCAGATAAAAATAATATACATTTCAAATAAACATTACGATTATAACAGATAGATGACTACATTTCAGAAAATCAAACAATGCACTGACACACACGGATCCTTCAACGTAAAGCACATCGGAGGCAACAGCTTGTGTTCAGTTTACTTCCTAAATCCTGGCAGTGCTTTCACACGCGTGTAGCATTCGCAACATATTTGCTCTTTCTTATTAAAGAATTCAAATCCTTCCCCAACGCCATTAAAGCTGTGCTCCACACAAATTAACTCAAGGGTTTAAACGCTTGAAACCCAAACGGGAGCGATGGTGGAATTCATTTCAGGACCGCTTCACTTCAAACTAATTGAAACTGTATTTCAAGAGGACTCTTAAATTATGCCACGGCAGACCCCAGCACAAGATCCCAAACACGTAAGGAGATACGGCGTGATTTCAAAGCATGTCTCTTTAATTGTAGAATTGAATCCTGTCCTAGATAACTGAGGAAGGAGCGGTTGTTGAAGAACACGTGATGGGAAAACAAGAAGAAAAATCTATCTGTGTGCACCAAAGTCTATTCCTTCATTCTGCTCCAAAAACATCTCGAACTGAGTAACTGACTTCAATCGCTGCTGTATAATATTTACAACATTAGGTTGCAGAGTGCACTGCGATTGCTTAATTGCTTAATAGCACAGCACTATTTTACAATAGATGAGTGCAGATGAATATAACGTTGAAGTATCTCAGCAGATTGAACCGTTATTAGTTAATGAGCTTCGGTCACTGAATCCATTAACATTTTGAACATTGGTTTCTCAACCCATTTGCAATAGGAAATCATGAGATCCATTATGAACTCAACTGATTTAAAAAGTACATGTGTATTTCTGAAGATAATGACTGAATCACTATCTGCTCAGTTTCAGCCAATTGGTTGGTCATTAGAGACTGCTACTATCAAGTCAAACGAAGGAGTGGTTGTGAGACACTAAATAAGTTAATGAAGCTCTTTTATAAAACACGATCAGAAGAATAAATTAAACAACTGTGCAAAACCATTCTTACATACAGTGTATTGTTGCACTGAACTTAAAGCAACAGTTGACTTAAGAAAGGGTTTCCTGAATTCTGCTCGTGTTTCATGAGTGAGGATCACTGGCTTTATTTGTTCTTGCTGAGAGTTCGCTGTTTTTCTGCATGCTCTACGATCTTCTCCTCCACGTAGAGACCTTTGCGTCTGCGAACGGCGTTCATGTACTTCAGAGCCTGATTGGACGAGTCTGCTTTTTCTCCAAAGTGTAAGTATTCCTCTTCCGTGGTGGGAACCCAGAATGGATCACCGCTGATGACCTACAAACACACACACGCACACACACGCACGCGCACGCACGCACACACACACACACACACACACACACACATACAAACACACACACACACATACAGACACGTACAGACACGTACACGCACACACACACACACACACACACACACACGTACAGACACGTACAGACACACACCCACACGTACAGACACGTACAGACACGCACACACACACACACACACACACACACACAGTTAATGACTTCTGTGCTCTGGATATAGATTTGCAACACTTTAAAGCAACACATAAACAACAAATCATTAATATGTAATTTTTACGACTGACTGAAATATTGTTCTTTCTTCCAAGGCACCACAAAAATAATGTCTAATGAACTTCAGACATACCAAGCAATCGATATATACATTCTGCTGCAACACTATCTTTATTGCGATGCATGCATTTGAACGGCAGGACTGCTTCACGTTATTTCACATTATTTTTGAGCACAAAAAAGGAAATGCAAAAAATGTGATGCAGCCCAAATAAGTTAAGATGATGACTATCAAACCGAACTATCAAGTTTAACCATTCCTTGTATAATATTTATTCGTTTTTTCTTGTTGAGATAACAAATCTCAGTTTTTTAAAAGATAACATGATATTTACACCCATACATTTCCAAATTAAAAATTAAAATAATAAGATGAATTACTGGATTCGCTGGATTATTCAGAAATATCTGAATTTGAAATTTGAAGGTATTTAATTCATTGGATTATCTAGATAGAATATAACAAATTAAATCTATATTAGATGCATAAAATTATAAAAAATATTATGGTCTAAATCTACCAAAATTGGCATTACTACTATTATCAAATTAAAAATCAATATTTAAATAAACGTATATAAACTATAAATGATATGAAATAAAAATAAAAAGCAATAATAAACATGAACACAATTACGAAATATATAATGAATGAATGAATAAATAACCCATAATTTTATTTGAAAAAAAATTAAATATCTATTTGCCACATATTTAATTTCCTGTAAGCATAAATAATAAATCACTGTATTATCCAAAATGAGCATAAGTACATGATTGTAAAATATGATTATACAGCAAATACCATGTTCTCTCTCTCTCTCTCTCTCTCTCTTTGTATGTGTATGCATTAGCACATGCCTAGTACAACAACGTTATTTTAGTTGTTAAATACATAACTATAGAATGCATTAAACACACTTTTGATTGAATTGTATATTGCAATAATGTTAAAGTGAATCTGCTATGATTTCGGTTAAAACAAGCACCCCTAATGTCATGTGTAAAGTACACACCAATGTAAAGTGCTACTGATTTTCAGAATGTAAAATCTAAATTTTATCACAAGTAAAGGCACATTTTTAAAGGGTTTAGTTAATTTGTGAGTCAGTCAGGAACTGGCAGCACAGTATTTATATCCCTTTGTCTTCCTCTCTCTCATTATAAAAAGAAAATGAGTCGTTCCAGGGTAGAACTAGACTACGCAAATATCCGCTGTGAAGAGATACACATAATGGTCATTATACGAGGCACAGCGAGAGCATGTACCAGCACACACACACACGCACGCACACACACACACACACACACACACACACACACACACACACACACACACACACACACACACACACACACACACACACACACAGCACTGGGAGCAGGTGCTGGACGGATGACTGCAATCCCTGCAGCAACACACACACACACACACTTCCACACAATATGACCTCATGCTCAGACAACAGCGCGAGTGGTACAATTACTGTATGAGTCCAGCGGGGCCCCTGCACCTGGTCCCAGAGAGGCCCCACGGCGTGGGCTCCGTTACCTCGGGACAGATGGCAGAGGCCCACAAACCGAACCAGTCCAGCGCTTCAGGAGCATCACTAGCGGATCAGAAGAGAACCAGCTTACAGTCGATTAGCATTTAAACGGCCGCCGAGCACGAGCACAGTGCTTCCTGAGTGCTGCTCTTTGATTCGATATCTGCTTTCTTATTCTCATTTGTCTTATGCTATCAGTCTCTCCCCCTCTCTTTCTCCGTTGACTGACAGCTTGGGTTACCATTCCTGTTTTTCCCTCCACTAAAGAGCTTTTGTCTTGTGTGCGCTCTCACTCAAGCACAGCCCAACAAGTGACAGGGCACTTTTCATTTGTCTGAGATGTGTACACAAACACACACGCTCTTACTGGCAGCACAGACAGCATGTGACGGTCACAAAACCCTGATCTGGAGCATTCTGCATGAGCTGAAACAGCGTTCTTCACACAAACTGCATGAAACTGTTGATTCAAATAGATAGTGTTTTATTAAGATAACAATAAAGTATCCTAAGAGAAGTCAGAGAAACATACAGCACACAAATATTGGCTAGAATAGTCTGTTTTTAATAATAATTACTTTTACGTTACCCTGTTAAATACACTTTTTAGGGTTTAAAAAAAGTTTAGGTTCAATAAGATTTTTAAGATTAATGAAAATACATTTATTTATAATTATTAATATTTTTTTATTAAGCAGGGACACATTAAATTGATCAAAAGTAATAGTAGAGATTCATAATGTAACAAAATATTTCTTACAATTGTAACAAAAAATTACTGACGGCAAACTTTTTAAAAGTAGATTATATTACACAAAAATATTTGGTTAATGGTCCATTTTTATTTATATTGACATTTTTCTGTATTGCATAATATATATATGCCATTAACAGCTATGCTAACGATTCAAAGCTCTAATTATCATAAAATATATAGAACACACTAATATTAAGACAAATAGCCAATTTAAGTATTAATACTGTTAATTAAACTGCATGTTATTAATAAATCCATATATGCATAAACAAATATTACTGTTCAAAAGTTTGGGATAAGTTGGTAAGATTTTTCTAAAGTTTTTAAAAGTTGTCTCTTATGCTCACCAAGGATGCATTTATTTGATAAAGTAAAGGAAGCAAATAAGGTGAAATATTTTACAATTTAATAACTTAATTTTTAATAAAGTTTTCTATTTGAATATATTCTAAAATGTAATTTATTCCTGTGATTAAAGCTGAATTTTCAGCATCATTACTCCAGTCTTCAGAGTCACATGATCCCATATATCATAAGTCACATAAATCATTCTAATATGCTCAAGAAGCAAACGCTATACAATTTTACTAGCAATGCTCATCTATCAAATAAACAAAACATAAAATAATGAAAAAAACACTCATTATTTACAGGTATTGTTTAATTCTCAAGGTTGTTTTGTTGTTCAATCAGTCATTAGACCCTGATAACTGTTACATAATAAACCACAAATCCAGTGAATGGAAATGCAGCGAGACGGAAGGGTTTAATGAGCGACCGTCCGCTGCGGTCCACGGCGGGGTGGAGTGTGTGTTTGATAGCAGCAGCAACACTGAATGAGTGTAACACACACACACACACACACACACAGACACACAGACACAGACAGACACACACACACACACACACACACACACACACACACAAATCAGTTTCTTTATCCTTCTTGCACAATTAGATTATGTTGACCTGCATGTGTCTCACTATGGCCGGCGCTGATTAGTGTGTGTGTGTGTGTGTCTCATGGCAGGGGCGGGCAGACGCTTGGCAGACAGATCGAGGGTGGATTCGCGGCCTGGGCATATGTGTCTAATGGTGTCTAATGGGCTCTCCGCACAGTAGGGAACACACACACTCTCAATGGAAATGCTGCTGTCAAAGCTTGACATCTGCCCACACATACAAGCATACACACACATGCACGCATGCAGGCTGTCAGACGGAGTGTGTAGGTTTTCTGAGATATGGCTGAGTTTTCACACTAATGGTGCAGCGTCCTGCGTTTGGCACCTTTTCACATCTGCGGCTATCGGAGAAAGAGAGCGAGAACGAGACAGGTGAGAGGTCGACAACAAAAGCGAGGAGGAAACTCTATCCAGACCAACTTTATAAGACTCCTGTCAGTAATAATTCCTGCTCACCCAACTTCATTTCCTGACGCATCAGCCGCCCTGAAACGGATCCGTGTGATGACTTTAGCAGGAGGACACAACCGCAAAACCACATATCAATAACCGTCTCCAAAGCCCCGATTCCACCATACAAAACCCATCCGGTCAGAAATCATGTTACTTCAGCAGAAATCCTTCTTTACTCACCCACATGTCATTTCATGGTGTTTCAAGATGCCAATCAACCCAGGTCTGACATCAATGATTATGAGTTATGAAATGTGTGGTAAACAATAACATTTGATGTGATACATTTCAAAACTGACACATTTTGATGAATCTGAATGTATATGATGCATCATATCTGAATGCATTCGCAAGTATTTTCAGTGAATAATGCCTTATTGTGTGAATTCAGATAATAAATACAATTATATAAATATGAATACAGAGAGATACATTACCTTTCAAAATCAGTAAGGTTTTTTAATATTTTTGAAAGTCTTATGCTCAACAAGTTTGCACTGAATTGATCAAAAATACAGTAAAAAAAACTGAAACTATTATTACAGTTTTAAATAAAACTAAAAATCTAAGATTTTGTAACATTCAGCAAGGATTCATTAAATGGACCAAAAGTGACCTTTTCTAATGTTACAAAATCTTAGATTTTGATCAGAGTAATGACACTGAAAATCCAGCTTTGAGCACATTAATAAATGACATTTTTAAATATACTCAAATAGAAAACAGTATTTAAAACTGTATTTAAAATCTTACGGACCCCAAACGTTTTATGAACATGAACTTTTATCTGCTTCTTTTGTTCTTTATGAACAGTCAATGGGAGTTTTTGCTTTCTTTGTATGGAAAAAAACAAAAAGGATTACAGCGTACGAGTCATATGGACTGTGTTTAGGATTACATTTTTTGTAAAACTCGATCATTATGTCATTAGTAAAAGAGAAGTGAACGTTGTGCTGAGGATCATCATCTTTGTTTCAGAGAAGAAAAAAGTCATACAGGATGTGAAACAGAATGAGTAGATGATGACAGATGTCATTTTTTGGTGAACTATTTTTATAAACGCTTTAGGCCTAACAAAACAACACAGATTTGTAGAAGTCCTGCAGTCAAAATAAGCACCTTAAGACCCATAAAACGTCCAAAAGAGAACAACAGCAGTTCAGCTGTAAGAGGAGACCCTCCACACACATACACACACACACGCACACACACACACCACACACACACACACACACACACAGCACACACACACCACACACACACACACAACACACACACACACACACACACACACACACACACACACACACACACACACACACACACACACACACACACACACACACACACACGCACACACACACACAGGAGGACAAAAAAGTCTGCAGTGCTCCGCTTTACACTGTATTTGGTCTTTTCTCTGCACACAAAGGCCACATTTAGAAGAATTGAAAGTGCAGCCGGCCTCAAAATCTAGCAAGGCAAGGTTTGAATTAAACATGAAATTGAATTAACCAAACACAGACTGCTAGTACCAGGACCAGAGGACAAACGTGTACGAGTACAAGAAACCTCATCTGAAGGAGGAGATTATTAACCGCTCTTCTCATAGAGATACAGAACAGTAATCGTGGCTTATTTCTCAGAAAATCCAGTAATATTTCTCTGCCAGAATAAAGGAAATTTAATTCAACACTCACGCTTTAGCACCGACTACCAAGACATAATAATGTATTGCATTATCATAAAATGTAGTATTACTTTGAAGCTACATATTTTCTATAAATAACCAGATGACTATGCATAAACTTGCTTTTTAAGAGTAGCCACAAAATTATCAAATCAATAAATCAAAAATAAAAATAATTTTAAAAAATCCTACTTTTTGATGCAATTATTACAAATAATACCAAATGAATAAATGTTAAAAGAAATATTTTTTTTTTGGCACAATAGTATTTATCATCACAAGTACCAAACGAATAAATAAATACATTTATTTTTGTTGCAATATTATTCATTACAGGTACCAAATAAATTAATGAATAAATAAATAAACTATGCATTAACCTACATTTTAACAGCAATTATTATTATTACAAGTACCAAATAAATAAATATATTAGAGTCAAATTAAAAAATATATATTTTTATTATGAGAGTAAATTCGAACGCGAAATTCGAATGAGTGGTATGAAATGAACTTGCACAGCTATGTAGGAAATCAGTTTCCTGGGTCAATTAGGCAGCTTTGTGGTCAAACGTCAAAATATCTGACCGCAGAATGTCACAACTGACCAATCAGAATCAAGTATTCCAGACATGCATAATAAACAGCATTATAAAATCAAGATTAGCGCTAAATCTCACCCTGAGTTCGTCAGCTGTCAGATGATACAGACGACTGATTGATCAGGAGTGCTGCTGTTTAGTGAAGAATCAAAAGTAACTATGAGGTTGTGAGTTCAAATCCCATTAGCTATAATTGTGATTTCATTTTAATAATTTTAATCCTTGAAGTACTGTGCTATATTAGCACACTTAGAGTTTGCGCTGAACTGTGGGTGTTTTGTGAATAAGACGCAGGTTTCTGCGCTCGGAGACTCAGCATGAAAAAGTGGTGCAACTGTTTTGTGAAGTAGCAGACAACCTTATATGCCCTTTGTGTGTGTGTGTGTGTGTGTGTGTGTGTGTGTGTGTATCATGTCCGGCTTAACTCGACCCATCATCCTGGCTGCCAGTAGCACCATATGGCCGCAGAGCTCTGTCCGCTCACCAAGCCCTGGCGTGCAGAGAACACGTCCAGCCAGCCGTCGGGTTACAGATGGCACACATGTGGCGTCTACAGCTTTTGATCCTCTTTCACGCCAATCCCCCACCAAACACACACACACGCACGCACGCGCACACACACACACACACCACAGCATCTGAAACGCTCTACTAAATCACAGTGAACTCCCACGTGAAGTACAATCTGCTAAAAATATACACGACCGAACGCCTCCACTCCATTGAGTTAAAAGATCAGTGAAGAATAACACTTTATTCAATCTTTCAGCATACACTACTAGAAATACATATATCTATCTATCTATCGCTCTATCCATCATTGGCATTCGATTATTTTTAACCATCCATCCATCCATCCATCCATATACATCAATACACCCATTCATCGTTATGTCCATCCATATCTATCCATGATCTGGGTCTCTATCCACCCACTTACCAAATTAATATATTCATCTATCCTTTATTCTATCCAGCCATCCATCCATCATTCCATTAATCTGTTCATCCATCCATCATTCTGTTCATCCACATCTATCCATGATCTCTCTATCCAGCCACTATCCATCTGTCTATGTATTACTCCATCCATCCATCCATCCATCTCTATTCAACCATCCATCTATCTCTGTCTGTCTGTCCGTCCGTCCATCCATTAAAATTAAAATTCTGCAGCCTATTTCCTAAATGATCTTAATTGGGTTCAGTCACTGTCATTTGAACTCTGAATGCCGCTCAGCCCTGATGGTTGAGTATCACTGTAAGCGCTTATGTGATGTTACTCCAGCACTGTGTACGTGTCTCTGCCTCATGTCTGTAATGCACAGATCAATCCAGCGCACTCTCTGGGTTCTCTCTCTCTCTCTCTCTCTCTCTCACACACACACACACACACACACACACACACACACACACACACACACACACACACACACACGGCTCGTTCGCTGACTGCTCGACACTCTCAAGGTAAACACACTTTTGCCAGATCAGCAGTACTGACAGCAGATCGATATGACTGGATCTGATGGATTGTTCTGCCCATACAGTTTTCCAGCCACGTATGATCACATATTATCAGGCGTCTGTATAGATTTGAACATCTGGCACTGGGTCCAGTATCTTTGTGGTGTATGTCCTTTCTCTTACAGTAAACCAACTCTGTGTTCTGAGGAAAGTATCGACTGACGGTGAGATAACCGAGTACCTAGTCAAAGAGCAAAGGAGAAACATCTCATTCATTCTTCAGTTTGCTGTCATTTGTTCATTCATACACTACTGTTCAAAAGTTTGAGGTCAGCAAGATTTTTTGAACAAAATTAATACTTGTGTTCTGCAAGGACACTTTAAATTATATTTTTTCTTCTCTATTCAAAGAAAATGTCCACAAAAATATGAAGCAATATGAAGCAAATACAAAATATAACAAAACAACATATAGTTTGATCATCCATTGATTTCTTAATTAATTCAGATTCATTAGTGCATTCATTCAATATACACAATCATTCAATAGTTCACTTATTTCTCAATTCATTCACTCTCATTCATTTATTCTTCAATTGCTGCATTTATTTGTTTACTAATTTAGTTTGTTCATTATTCATTCATTCATCATTTATACTTATTCATTAATCATTAATTTGCTTATTCACACATTCATTCATTCACTTGTTTATTCCTTCCTTAATTATTAAAGAGGTCAACAGATATTGGATTTTGCAGATAGCAACAACGAAGGTGGAAAAATCAACCATTTCTGATTGATTGCTTGATATATTTTGAAATCTATATATTGAGTGTGTTAAACTGTCCTTAGTGGGAAAGGGCCGGCCAGACATACAAGCTACAGGAATCCAAAATATATGAAACCATTGCACAACCTTTCATTTAGCTGTGAGTCTGAGTGAATGTATTAGTTAGTTCATTCATTCATTCTCACAGCCATTCCTTCATTCAATCATTCATTCATTCTCACAGCCATTCCTTCATTCATTCATTCTCACAGCCATTCCTTCATTCATTCATTCATTCATTCTCACAGCCATTCATTCATTCATTCATTCTCACAGCCATTCCTTCATTCATTCATTCATTCTCACAGCCATTCCTTCATTCAATCATTCATTCATTCTCACAGCCATTCATTCATTCATTCTCACAGCCATTCCTTCATTCATTCATTCATTCTCACAGCCATTCCTTCATTCATTCATTCTCACAGCCATTCCTTCATTCATTCATTCATTCTCACAGCCATTCCTTCATTCATTCTCACAGCCATTCCTTCATTCAATCATTTATTCATTCTCACAGCCATTCATTCATTCATTCATTCTCACAGCCATTCCTTCATTCATTCATCATTCTCACAGCCATTCCTTCATTCATTCATTCATTCTCACAGCCATTCCTTCATTCATTCATTCTCACAGCCATTCCTTCATTCATTCATTCATTCTCACAGCCATTCCTTCATTCATTCATTCAATCATTCTCACAGCCATTCCTTCATTCATTCATTCATTCTCACAGCCATTCCTTCATTCATTCATTCATTCTCACAGCCATTCCTTCCTTCATTATCACAGCCATTCCTTCATTCATTCATTCTCACAGCCATTCCTTCATTCAATCATTCTCACAGCCATTCCTTCCTTCCTTCCTTCATTCACTCAGCCATTCCTTCATTCTCACAGCCATTCCTTCCTTCCTTCCTTCATTCACTCAGCCATTCCTTCATTCAGTCATTCTCACAGCCATTCCTTCCTTCCTTCATTCACTCAGCCATTCCTTCATTCATTCTCACAGCCATTCCATCATTCAATCATTCCCTCAGCCATTCCTTCATTCATTCATTCATTCATTCAATCATTCTCACAGCCATTCCTTCATTCATTCATTCTCACAGCCATTCCTTCCTTCCTTCCTTCCTTCATTCACTCAGCCATTCCTTCATTCATTCTCACAGCCATTCCTTCATTCAATCATTCATTCAATCATTCTCACAGCCATTCCTTCATTCTCACAGCCATTCCTTCCTTCCTTCCTTCATTCATTCACTCAGCCATTCCTTCATTCAATCATTCCCTCAGCCATTCCTTCATTCATTCATTCATTCATTCAATCATTCTCACAGCCATTCCTTCCTTCCTTCCTTCCTTCATTCATTCACTCAGCCATTATTTCATTCATTCTCACAGCCATTCCTTCATTCAATCATTCCCACAGCCATTCCTTCATTCATTCATTCATTCAATCAATCATTCTCACAGCCATTCCTTCATTCTCACAGCCATTCCTTCCTTCCTTCCTTCCTTCCTTCATTCACTCAGCCATTCCTTCATTCATTCCTTCATTCATTCACTCAGCCATTCCTTCCTTCATTCTCACAGCCATTCCTTCATTCTCACAGCCATTCCTTCCTTCCTTCCTTCATTCACTCAGCCATTCCTTCATTCATTCCTTCATTCATTCACTCAGCCATTCCTTCCTTCATTCATTCCTTCATTCTCACAGCCATTCCTTCATTCTCACAGCCATTCCTTCCTTCCTTCCTTCATTCACTCAGCCATTCCTTCATTCATTCCTTCATTCATTCACTCAGCCATTCCTTCATTCATTCATTCAATCATTCTCACAGCCATTCCTTCCTTCCTTCCTTTCTTCCTTCATTCACTCAGCCATTCCTTCATTCATTCATTCACTCAGCCATTCCTTCATTCATTCTCACAGCCATTCCTTCCTTCCTTCCTTCATTCATTCACTCAGCCATTCCTTCATTCATTCTCACAGCCATTCCTTCCTTCCTTCCTTCCTTCCTTCATTCACTCAGCCATTCCTTCATTCAGTTATTCTCACAGGCATTCCTTCCTTCCTTCCTTCATTCACTCAGCCATTCCTTCATTCATTCATTCACTCAGCCATTCCTTCATTCATTCTCACAGCCATTCCTTTCTTCCTTCCTTCATTCACTCAGCCATTCCTTCATTCAGTCATTCTCACAGCCATTCCTTCCTTCCTTTATTCACTCAGCCATTCCTTCATTCAGTCATTCTCACAGCCATTCCTTCATTCCTTCCTTCATTCATTCACTCAGCCATTCCTTCATTCATTCTCACAGCCATTCCTTCCTTCCTTCCTTCCTTCATTCACTCAGCCATTCCTTCATTCAGTTATTCTCACAGCCATTCCTTCCTTCCTTCCTTCATTCACTCAGCCATTCCTTCATTCATTCATTCAGCCATTCCTTCATTCATTCTCACAGCCATTCCTTCATTCTCACAGCCATTCCTTCCTTCATTTATTCATTCTCACAGCCATTCCTTCCTTCATTCATTCATTCTCACAGCCATTCCTTCCTTCCTTTCTTCCTTCATTCACTCAGCCATTCCTTCATTCAGTCATTCTTACAGCCATTCCTTCCTTCCTTTCTTCCTTCATTCACTAAGCCATTCCTTCATTCATTCTCACAGCCATTCCTTCATTCTCACAGCCATTCCTTCATTCTCACAGCCATTCCTTCCTTCCTTCATTCACTCAGCCATTCCTTCATTCATTCCTTCATTCATTCACTCAGCCATTCCTTCCTTCATTCATTCCTTCATTCTCACAGCCATTCCTTCATTCTCACAGCCATTCCTTCCTTCCTTCCTTCATTCACTCAGCCATTCCTTCATTCATTCCTTCATTCATTCACTCAGCCATTCCTTCCTTCATTCATTCCTTCATTCTCACAGCCATTCCTTCATTCTCACAGCCATTCCTTCCTTCCTTCCTTCATTCACTCAGCCATTCCTTCATTCATTCCTTCATTCATTCACTCAGCCATTCCTTCATTCATTCATTCAATCATTCTCACAGCCATTCCTTCCTTCCTTCCTTTCTTCCTTCATTCACTCAGCCATTCCTTCATTCATTCATTCACTCAGCCATTCCTTCATTCATTCTCACAGCCATTCCTTCCTTCCTTCCTTCATTCATTCACTCAGCCATTCCTTCATTCAGTTATTCTCACAGCCATTCCTTCCTTCCTTCCTTCATTCACTCAGCCATTCCTTCATTCATTCTCACAGCCATTCCTTCCTTCCTTCCTTCCTTCCTTCATTCACTCAGCCATTCCTTCATTCAGTTATTCTCACAGGCATTCCTTCCTTCCTTCCTTCATTCACTCAGCCATTCCTTCATTCATTCATTCACTCAGCCATTCCTTCATTCAGTCATTCTCACAGCCATTCCTTCCTTCCTTTATTCACTCAGCCATTCCTTCATTCAGTCATTCTCACAGCCATTCCTTCATTCCTTCCTTCATTCATTCACTCAGCCATTCCTTCATTCATTCTCACAGCCATTCCTTCCTTCCTTCCTTCCTTCATTCACTCAGCCATTCCTTCATTCAGTTATTCTCACAGCCATTCCTTCCTTCCTTCCTTCATTCACTCAGCCATTCCTTCATTCATTCATTCATTCAGCCATTCCTTCATTCATTCTCACAGCCATTCCTTCCTTCATTTATTCATTCTCACAGCCATTCCTTCCTTCATTCATTCATTCTCACAGCCATTCCTTCATTCTCACAGCCATTCCTTCCTTCCTTTCTTCCTTCATTCACTCAGCCATTCCTTCATTCAGTCATTCTTACAGCCATTCCTTCCTTCCTTTCTTCCTTCATTCACTAAGCCATTCCTTCATTCATTCTCACAGCCATTCCTTCATTCTCACAGCCATTCCTTCCTTCCTTCATTCACTTAGCCATTCCTTCATTCATTCACTCAGCCATTCCTTCATTCAGTCATTCTCACAGCCATTCCTTCCTTCCTTCATTCATTCATTCATTCGCACATCCATTCATTCATTCAGTCATTCATTGATTAATTCACCTCCCAGTGGCTGAACACTAGCTGTGGGCTGGCCAGGCCGCTCGTCCTCTTCCTGATCTCGTCAGCGAATCCGAAACTCTCAGCAACAGGAAGTACAGCCTTAATGATGAACATGTCCGTCCCTTCCTTCATTTCCTCTTGGAGGACTTGTCCTTCCCGCTTGGACAGAACGCCATACATACGACCTGCAACACACACACATTTATTTACCTGAAGAACCTCACTTGGGGGGGGGGGGGAAACTAAACATATGCAAAGTAACTGTAAACTGATCTAAACCTCTACTCATTTTTGCAATTACAGTATTTATTACTATTTTGAATAATGTTTTATATTTTCATATTTCTATATAGCTTTAATTTATTTCTATTTCAGTCTTTATCTTTAGTACTTAAAACTTATTTCAGTCAACTAATCTTAACCAGCTACTAATTTAGCTGTTAATGACGACTATTACAGTATTTATTGTTTTGAATTAACTTTCATATTTTCTGTTTTTGCTTCAATTTGAGTAATTTTGTTACATGCTTTTCTCATTATATATAATTATATATTTTTATTTCAGCTTTTATTTAAGTAATTTTGGTACTTACACTTAAGTCACCAAACTAATCTTAACAGTAGGTTTTTAATTTGTGTAATTTAATTGAAATGAAAGTACTTTTGTAATTATATATTATTACATATATATATATATACAATATATATATTTTTCATAATTGTATTTTATATATTTATATACTTGTAGATTTAGTCATTTTAGATACATTAATTTCAAACACTTCTAATTCTCATCTAATAATTACATTTTATTTCATGTGAGCTTTATTTAAATTACTATCCCCATCATTTATGTCGGTCAAACAAGAGATCAGACATGACCTAAAAACACACACAAAATCCATCATCACGAGGCAGAATCTCACATGCTATCCGACGTTTGTTAAAATTCATCTGTGGCGGACATCCTTCTCCTTTAACTAACACACTAACACGCACGCACGCACGCACGCACGCACGCACGCACGCACGCACGCACGCACGCACGCACGCACGCACGCACGCACACACACACACACACACACACACACACACACACACACACACACACACACACACACACACACACACACACACACACACACACACACACACACACACACGAGGGTGAATACATGGAAGTGACTCAGTGCCTGTGTATCTTCTACTTTGGCCCCAGAGACCATCGGCCTGTTAACACAGTAGACGAGCGTGAAGCTCTCGCAATAATACTCGATGACAGACATCTATAGAAGGTCCTGACCTCTGTACATCTGGGCCATGAACGCTCCCCTCTGTTACTGTGTTGTATAAAACTGTTATTGACTCAAAAGTTAGAGGGGATGTATAGTGGAAAACAGGATTTCCTTGCTCTTAAAAGAGATTGATGGACTATGTAGACATACTCCAGCAATCACAACACAAAGCTCCTTCTGCAGCCCTCCGGGACCATTTAGTGAAACTAAGCATCAAAAACATCTCAATCAGAAATGTATGAGCACATTAACATATGACTGAAATAATGTGATTGTTATTTGACTCTTTTTGTATCACGGACCTTTTTAAGTGTAACACTGAGTGATGTAACGATGTGAGTTAAGCTGTTCAGTAAATACAGACTCTCAGATACAAAGTAGGTGTCTGAGATTTATTTATTTATTCGCTCTGGAGAAGAATAAGAGTGGAATAATGACCATTTATGCTGATGCATCAACACCTACAGTGCCTTGCGAAAGTATTCATACACCTTAATTTATTTAATGTTTTGTTATGTTGCTGCCTTATGTTAAACTTTAAATAACTTTTTTTCCACATTAATCTACACTCCATACACCATATTGACAAAGCAAAACAGCATTGTTAAAACTTCGTAAATTTATTAAAAATAAAAAAACTGAAATAAGTACTTTGCATAAGTATTCAAACTAAACTAACTAAACATTTAGCTGAAGCACCTTTACAGTCTCAAGTCTTTTTTTCTTTGTGACAAGCTTTGCTCATCAGCATTTGGCAATTATCTACCATTCTTCTCCTCACCTCTTCATCTCTCAAGCTCTTTCAGGTTGGATGGGGGGCAGATGCACATTTTCAGGTTTCTCTAGAAATATTTGTTTGGGTTCAATCCCAGGCTGTGGCTGGGCCACTCAAGGACATTCACACAGTTGTCTATAAGCCACTCTTGCTGTGTGTTTAGGGCCATTGTCCTGTTGGAAGGTGAACCTTTTGCCCAGTCTGAGGATCTGAATGCTCTGGACTGGGTTTTCATAAAGACTATCTCAATATTTTGGTGCATTGAGCTTTTCTTCTATTCTGAATTTCTGATGAGTCCCTCAGTCCCTGCTCCTGAAATACAGCTCCACAGCACGAGGCTGCTACCAGCACACTTTACTTTTGGGATGGTACTCTGCAGGTGATGAGCAAAGCTGGTTTCTTTCAAACATGATGCTTGGAATTGAGGTTCATCAAACCAGATAATCTTGTTTTTCAGAGTCTGAGGGTCCTTTAGGTGCTTTTTTGTAAATTCCAAGTGTGTCTCCGTCTGTCTTCACTGCGGAGAGGATTGAGTTTGGCCACACCGCCATAAAGCCCAGATCGGTGGAGTGTTGCAGTGTTTGTCCTTCTTTAGGTTCCTCCGATTTGCATACATGATCATGCAGCTCAACTAGACGAGTGACCATCAGCTTCTTCGTCACCAGTCTAACCAAAGCCCTTCTCCATCAATTGCTCAGTTTGGCCATGAGGACAGCACTAGGAAGAGTCCTGGTTGTTCCAAATATCTCCCATTAAGAGTAACAGAGACTACATGCTTATGTGACCCTTCAATGCTGCAGAATTGTTTTCTGAACTCTTCCCCTGATGTGCGGCTTGACACAATCCTGTTTCTGAGCTCTACAGGCAGTTCTTTTGACCCCAGGGCTTGTTTTTTTCTCTGATATGCATTATGAGCTGTTAGACCTTTTATTAAGACGTGTGTGCCTTTCCAAATCATACCAATTCAATTGAATTTGCCACAGTTTAACTCCACTCAAAGTGTAGTAACATCTACAAGCGATATGAATGCTCCTGAGCTAAATTTCAATAGTCCCAGATAAGGGTATGATTATGAATACTTATGCAATGGAATTGTTTATTTTTTTAAATAAATTTGCAAAGCTGTTAAAAAAAGTATTTTTTGCTTCACCATTATGGTGTATGGAGTGTAGATTGACGTGGGAAAAAAGTAATTTAAAGCAGTTTAACATAAGGCAGCAACATAACATGGAAATAATTATGGGGTGTGAATACTTTCGCAAGGCACTGTACTCTGTTTTCAAGTTGGCTGTGTTGCTAAACTTTACCGGTATGTGGAGGTAATTTATATATAGAAGTCCTAAAGAAACAGTAGCAAAAACGGCCTGTCTAATTGTAATGACAGTGATTTTGTTGAGGAAGGTCATAGATCAGCTGTATTAATGCTTATTGCAGCCGTTCCTACTGCTGGATGATGTAATGCTATTGGTGGACCATAGAATTTGAAACTTGACTCAACAAATGAACATTA